>CM051374.1:10237624-10262624 GCA_028015245.1 Cardamine occulta
AAAGGAAAAGGATAAAAACAACCTAGTAGGAGCGTTTTAAAGCTCTGATACCCGATGATATAAGTCTCACACGCGACTTATGCGGAAGGGATGGTGAATCAACAAACTGGCCTTCGCGCTCTTTTGTTGGTTCGTGAAAAGGGAATGAGGATGGATCGATGGCACCACAAAGAGTATGATCGTCTCTTTGATACAGCGTAGCAATCTTGTTCTAAGGGGAATCCACACGAAGAACAAAACACTTAGGGTTTCTTAATGGCGGCTGCAAGACGGTTTTTAGAAGAACTGCGTTATTTTATTGATAGGGTAAAAACGTGACTACAAAGCTGCAAGAGGACTTTATTAAATAGTCCTTCAGCTGACGCCTCCGAGGGCTGAGATTTAATCTCGACTCAAACAAAAAGAAAATACAAAAGTAATTAAAACAAATGGAAAAACAAGAAAAAGGAAACTTGGCTTCCGCGCAAGTGAAACCCTCTCCACAGTTTGGAGGCTTTGGTTTCGACTACTTAGGACTCTAAAGAATCTAAATAAACTAGAAGCTTTGATGTGGAGCGTTCCTACAAAAGAATTACGAAGAAATAGAAATATTGAAAACCGAACTTACCTTATCCGGCCTAAGTAGAGGCCATGCGTCTGCTGACGTGTTAAGCTCATTTTCTCCTTTGTTTTCTTCACTTCCTTGGATATTTCCTGCTGACTTAACGTTCTATCGATTCTACTCTAGACTCTGGAGGTCTTCCTCCTCGCTTGGCGCTTCACTCGACATTATCTGGTGCGTGTGAGGCTCCACTCGTCCATCTCTTATTTCAGCTCGATCACCACATGCTTTGTCTCGAGGGAACTCTTCTCCAGGGGTGTTTTTCGAGTGAATTCAAGGTCCTGCAACATTTGGAATATTTTCATACGAGGAAATTTGCTCACCTTGCTTACCAATCGTCTCGCGGTACGCGTTGGACGGGTTGGTGGTGTTGTCTCCAGTTCCAGCTCGTGAAGTAGAAATTGTGCCTCGATAGTTAGCTCTCAAATGATCACCGTGCAAGTATTTCTTGAAGCCTGCGTCCATTGATGCATCTGTATATAGGTTTCTAGCTTCATGGCTTTCTTTAGCGGTTCCGTGATTAGTTGTACGTGTCATCGCTGAATCGGCTCATTTATATATCTGCAAGACTCTCTCGATAGTTAGCGTTAAAATATGTGTTTTGACGTGAGATCTCATCTCCCTGGTCTTGTGGATGAGTAGTTTGTTCTAGGTCCTTTTGTAAGATCTTCTCGGCTTGGTGGCGACTAGGTGATAATGCGTAGAGTTCTGGGACCGGTTCCATGGTGTTGATCAATGCCTTTACTGCTCCATTAAACTTATCTCTGAGTTTTCTCATGCGTGATCGAGTCATGGGTCCGTCTTGAACTTCCGGAGTCTCGGAAGAGTTTTCGTCTAGCTCGATGTCCACATCAAGAAACGACAGTTCCTTCAAAAACACCACAAAGAAAAAATAAAGAGAAACTTTCCTTTTTCAGCTACACACGCCACCTACTCTTCAAAGGATCAGCTTTTCCTTTTGAGACAGGCCCTCCATCTCATCAAGAGCATCCTGGACGTCCGTTTAACCCTAAAGAAGAGTGCACCATCCCAGCCTCAATCTTAGACGCTCCTCCATCAAAACCAAACGACTAGAAGAACTCTAACGTTCTTCTCCTTCAATGTCGAAATTTTTTTTTTCTAGTTTTAGACTGTTGTCTCTTTCAGCTATTTAAGTTCTCTGCTTCATCACTTTGTAATCACACTTTTACCGATTAAGAAACAATTCTGTTTTTCTCTTCAAAGCTTGTGTCTTTGATATTGTCTTGTTGTTCATTTGAGCCTTGTGAGTGAGTCACTTGCCTCTCTTGTTCTTGCGGATCAGAGTGTTTGTGAGATACAAATCTCTCTAATTCGTCCATTTGATTGAGCGAGTCAATCACTATCATCATCTCTATCTCTATTACGTCTATCTTCCGCTAAAGCTTGTCAACTCTTGACAACCTTGTGAGCATAAGACTTGGAGTGATCACACGGTTCCAAAACATACAGCTTGATGGAATGGATGGAAGATGGTATTGGTGACAATCGACTCGATTTATGGCTGAACCGAATAGATCAATGGACAAGATACTTAGTTCAAGGGCTATTCCTCGCGAAAACTAAGACTTCTCCCACGAACAAGAGTGGTTTGATTCCACAAATACCTTAGCTCACACGAACAAAAGAGAACAAGGATTCCATCAATGAACTCTAATGAACAAGACACAAAAGAAGAACTTTTGCAAGAGAAAAATTTATAACTTTGATAAAATTTTGTGCTGTCTATTACAATGAGAAAGATGAGCTCTATTTAGGCTCATAAAAAATATTCTAAAAGCTTAAACAAAGAAAACAAAATAAATCAAATAAATCGATATAAATGTACAAGATGCCCATCGAATGGAGATTGAGATATGGACGAATTTGAAAAGGGTTGAATGCCTTTTGTATCTTGACAATCTTGTGATGTATCCATGATTGATTAGCCTTCTAGAAGCTTGTTTGAGCTGGAAGCCTAAAAGATATGGACATTGGAAAGTTAATGCACTAAAAGGCTCCATAAAAGAAAAGTCGGTTTCCCCTTTGCTCCAAGTGATCCTTTGGTTAACTTGACGTGAACTGAAACTTTTAGGACCCTCTAATGTGTTGAGAGTCTCTCATGGATGTCAAACAAAATTGTGGAAAGAGCTAAATATGGAAACTTCCACATTAGCTCCAAAACTAGACCATTGAAGATTCTCTTCGGTAATGGATGGGTCAGTTGTGGTCTGTTTCATGTCTTGGGCGTTCTGGACTCCTAGTTGGGTCAACAAATCAGACCACGTGGGCTTGTAGCTGATAGGAGATTGGTTGAGCTTGACACTTTCTTTTATCGCAAATTGATCCATATCGAAGAAGTTGTGTCTAGTAAGCAAATTGTTGGAACATATCTTAGTGTGGTGTAGCATAAATGATGTTTTGTTTACTTTCTCCTCCTCTTGGATATGTTTGGATCCGATGGTCACATCAGTTATTCCTCACCATCGGATCAGATCGTGTAGCCTAGGTTTACTGAAGTTAAGTATTCATTAGAAACTGACTCAGGAAAGGATCCATTGAGTGGATTGGACCCGCTAGAGGAGATGGAGGTACTATCCTTTCTCCTTGAGCTTTCTCCTTAAGGTTTCCAAGAATTAGAATACTCTCCAGATTATCGCGAATCCACTGCATATTTTCCTCTCGCTTTGTTGCCCTTTCCAAGAGTTATTTCGTCGAGCTGTTTGATGCAGGAATCAAGCGTCTGAGAATTGACTGAGCTTGACATCTAGTTCTGCCACTGTGACTGTGTTAACCGGATTAGCAGCTTGAGTTTGTTGAGTAGCCATGGAATATCTCTCAATGAAAACACCGATTAATACGTCCCAAATTGGATATATCAAAGAAGTAACGGAAATAAGGTAGAGATTGAGGAAGAGTTACATGAGAAGAGAAGATAAAAATGAAGAACTGTGGAAATCAATCCATTTCAATATGATCTTCATCGATAGATGTTTCTAGAGAGGAGACTCCACTTAAATACCGATAGAGTTAAGGGTTTATGCCAATAAAAATAGCAACCCATTAAACATAAACACAAAGTCCGACCTGGTCCAATAAAACATAATCGATAGTTAACAAAGACTTGAAACTCAATTTTCTGGAGTAATATAAAGAAAAGAGAATATAAAGTTTACTCAACTCTTGATTGAACAACAATGATGATGACGTAGAAGTAGTTACTAACATCAGCAGAAGTTCACAGACCCTGAACCATTATTAAATCTGATCTCAAACGCCGAAAATTTTCAAAAATAAATATGAGACGTAAGACTTGAAAAACTCAACAAAAATCTCTAAATTTGCAGCATAAACGGCTTCCACAATATTGAAGGTTCGAAATAAATATAAATACACTATGCTAGGGTTTCAAAGTCGATCCCAAAAATTTATGGACAATATACTTCTGGATTGGTTCAACGTTTTCTTTGCTTTTGCAGTTCAGACCTTAGTTTTATTACTATTTATAGAAGTTGCTTCTCACTTTCAAAAATTCCTCTTGCAAACAAGATAATTTCTTAACTTTTAAAAATAATCAATTTAACCTTAATTTATCTTTCAAATTTTGCGGTGTTACATACATCCTCTATTTCTATGTAATTATACAAGAGAAAATCTTACAAACTTTTTGTGAACAATGATATTAGTTGTCGCAATCGAATTACATATAAACTATCTAAGAAAGTACCATTGGTAAATGTAAGCAAAGGTAACCACTAAATTGTAAAATACACTTACGAGAATACCCCTAAGATATGATTTATTGATATGGGTCATCTACTGAAACGGCCACAGAGAGACAAAGACTCGAAGTATTGGCAACGAAAGCGACCTCCTTTATTCACTGCCATATGAACATGTTCTTCAGTAATGACCGTTTTACCCTCAGAAAATGTGAAAACAAACCACTCAAACTCGTCACTTTCTCTCTCTTCTGCAAAGCTCTCAGAACTCTGGCAGGAAAAAAGATGATGGGGTTTTTAACTTTATCCTCTCAAATAATTCTTCTTCTTACTTCGTCTCTCTCACACAGTCCCTACAGTTGTACAATTTCCACATTTACTCTTCTCTCTCTCTCTCTCCATCTCTATCTCAGTCTGTGTCTTCTGTCGTCTGAGCACTCAATGAAACACTGTAATTTGCGCCTTAAGGATGTGATGGAACGATAAAAATCAAAACTTTTTCTCAGTGAAAGTAAAAAAATTATTATATGTGTTAAAATAAAATTGAAAAAAAAGACAACAATTTGGGTAGAGTCTCTTTCTGTAATCATAAAAATCTAATGTCGGTACTTACACTTCTCTTCTTCTCTATCCTCTGTTTCTTCTTCTTCTTCTTCATGAAGACTTAAAGGCTTTAGTAAAACAAAAACGCAGTCGTTTTATATGTGGAAATGGCTCTGTTTGGAGATGTAGTTCTTCTGGTTTTTTTCATCTTTTTGAGCTTTGGGACTACTGTAAATTCAGAAGATGGTAAGTTTTTTACTATTGCATGGTTTTTCAAAGTTCAAAATTTTGATAAAGTTTGAGGCTTTCGTCTTTAGGTTGAAACAGAGTAATTGTAAGTGAAAGAAACTAAAAAATGAGATTTTTATATGATCTTTAAAGTTTTGATTTTGAAGTTTTTAAAGAAGTTTTGTGGTGAAAATGAGATCTGGGTACTTGCTATTTTTTGTTTATTTCGTTTTTTTATAATTGTTTTTGACTTCATAGGTCTTCTCTAGCTTGAAAAGAACGTTGATTAAATTAGGGTTTGAGTTTTTGATTTTCTTGGAAGTTGAATTTTTTTTTTTTATCAAGAACTGACAAAATATTGTTTTTTTTTTCTGTGCGTGTGTTAATTAAATATTTTAATTAAAAAGGAACAACGTTGCTGGAGATTAAGAAGTCATTCAAAGATGTGAACAATGTTCTTTATGACTGGACAACTTCACTTTCTTCAGACTATTGTGTTTGGAGAGGTGTAAGTTGTGAAAATGTCACCTTCAATGTTGTTGCTCTGTAAGTTTTTCATCCTTTTTTTAGGTTTTCTTTTGTTATTGTTTGTCGAGAAAAGTTGTAATTTGTTTTTGTGTCTTTTCTATGTTGTGTAGTAATTTGTCATATTTGAATCTTGATGGAGAAATCTCACCTGCTATTGGAGATCTCAAGAGTCTCTTGTCCATGTAACAGTTTCAACTTAAGCCACTGTAGCAAAAGATAAAGTTTATACCTTTTTGAACTCTCTGATTAATAATGTTTCTGGTTTTTCTAATGCAGTGATCTGCGAGGTAATCGCTTATCCGGGCAAATCCCTGATGAGATTGGTGACTGTTCTTCTTTGCAAAACTTGTAAGAATCCTCAATTTTGATTTTTTGCTATTCATGAAAATTTAATTGATATGTGGTCAGTAGATGAAGTGTGTTGATGTTGTTTTTTATTCAGAGACTTGTCCTTCAATGAATTAAGTGGTGACATACCATTTTCATTTTCGAAGTTGAAGCAACTTGAGCAATTGTAAGTTTTCTAGTTGAATACACTCTTTGGTGCATGGTGAATATACTCACAATGTGGAATATAAACTTTACTTTTGTTTCCAGGATTCTAAAGAATAACCAATTGATTGGACCGATTCCTTCAACGCTATCACAGATTCCAAACCTGAAAATTCTGTACGTTCCTTCTCTGATACTTACATACATCTCTGCTATTTATTAGCTATAAAGATGATCAAAGCCTTGAATTATCGGTAATTCTAGGGACTTGGCACAGAATAAACTAAGTGGTGAGATACCAAGACTTATATATTGGAATGAAGTTCTTCAGTATCTGTAAGTCTCCATTGTTTTTTGAACTTTCTTTCAATGTCTCCTCATGCTTGGTGATAACTGTTGTAATCTGATTTATGTCAGTGGCTTGCGCGGAAACAACTTGGTGGGTAACATTTCTCCAGATTTATGTCAGCTGACTGGTCTATGGTATTTGTAAGTCTCTTCTTACCCATCTGATAAGTTCATTTCCCATTATGATATTCTCTGACTTTGTTTTTCTGTTTTCGAATAGTGACGTGAGAAATAACAGTTTGACGGGTAGTATCCCGGAGACGATAGGAAATTGCACTGCCTTCCAGGTTTTGTATGTGCTTCTCTCTTTGCTTATTGAAGTTTTGTTACTTGTGAAAATCTTCTTAACTGATTTGGTTATGATGATGAACTCAGGGACTTGTCCTACAATCAGCTAACTGGCAAGATCCCTTTCGACATCGGGTTCCTCCAAGTTGCCACATTGTTAGTCCTCACCTCTCTACTGTTACTACATTATATTCCAATCTGCCTTTTGTTTTATCTTTAAAGTAGATTTTTTTTTTGTTCATCTTAGATCATTACAAGCCAATCAGCTTTCTGGGAAGATTCCATCAGTGATTGGTCTTATGCAAGCCCTTGCAGTGTTGTAAGTACTTTTTCTTCTAATCAATGAAACTAATTTTAACATTTTTATGGACTTATAAGGTTCCATTTTCCTTTTAATACAGAGATCTAAGTGGCAACTTGTTGAGTGGACCAATCCCTCCGATTCTCGGAAATCTGACTTTCACAGAGAAATTGTGATTCTTCTTTACCTTCATAGTCTAATGATTCATTAGAGTTTAGTTTTTCAGTTTGAAGTCATATAGTGATTATCATTTTGGCTTTATCTACAGGTATTTGCATAGTAACAAGCTGACTGGTTCCATTCCACCTGAGCTTGGAAACATGTCGAAACTCCATTACCTGTACGACGAACATTTTCTTCACCTCTTGTATACTGTATTGTTACTAAAAATTTTGTTTCATCGTTAACAATGTGTACATTATTTTTCAGGGAGCTCAATGATAATCATCTTACAGGTCATATACCACCAGAGCTTGGGAAGCTTACTGACTTGTTTGATCTGTAAGCAACTTACCTATGTTTGAATGTTTGACATGTTTTGATGTTTCAAAATTGATGTGAACTATTTTCAAATAGGAATGTGGCCAATAATGATCTGGAAGGACCTATACCTGATCATCTTAGCTCCTGTACAAACCTAAATAGCTTGTATGTATATCTTTTTTTAAGAACTTCATGCTGAAATGTTCTAGATTATTGCTTCTATATGATTATGTATCTCATTGATGTGTAGAAATGTTCATGGGAACAAATTCAGTGGAACTATACCCCGAGCGTTTCAAAAGCTAGAGAGCATGACTTACCTGTAAGTATTGACGCTTAGAATCTTAACAAGTGCAACTGAATCTTATATATGATTTTGGTTTTGGATTTTAAAGCAAGTAACTGCTGAGTTTTGGTTTTCTTTGATTTATCGGTTAAACCAGTAATCTCTCCAACAACAATATCAAAGGTCCAATCCCAGTTGAGCTATCTCGTATTGGTAACTTAGATACATTGTAAGCGTTTCTTGTTTTCTGGAAAGTATACATCTTTATCTGTGCCTTGTTCTACAGTTTGTAACTTTTTGACATTTGAAGGGATCTTTCCAACAACAAGATAAATGGCATCATTCCTTCTTCCCTTGGTGACTTGGAGCATCTTCTAAAGATGTGAGCATCCACCACTTACATGTTTTGTTTGAGTAAACAATGAAAAATGTTGGTGAAGTTCGGCTTTCTTGTTATAGGAACTTGAGCAGAAACCATATAACGGGTGTAGTTCCAGGCGACTTTGGAAATCTAAGAAGCATCATGGAGATGTAAGAAACATCTTCTATTAAGCTTGGTTAGAGTTTTCCCGTATTTCACATTTTAGTTCTGAATCAATTTTTATTTGCCTTTGTTGGTTGCAGAGATCTTTCAAATAATAATATCTCAGGTCCAATTCCGGAAGAGCTTAACCAGCTGCAGAATTTGTTTTTGCTGTAAGCAATCTTCCTCTTACCCTTTCCAAATTGTTTTTCATACAGTAAAGTGACAATAAAAAACTGAAATCAGAATCGATGTGGTAAATATCAGTGATCTATCTAAAGTTGTGTTTCTTCAAAATTGCAGGAGACTGGAAAATAATAACTTGACTGGTAATGTGGATTCATTAGCAAACTGCCTCAGTCTTACCATATTGTAAGTTGACACCATTGGTTCTGAAACACATTTTGTGTCTCTCTATGAAACCTGTGCTAAGAACTTAACCCTGCACTTATCCCTTATAGGAATATATCTCACAACAACCTAGTAGGCGATATTCCTAAGAGCAATAACTTCTCAAGATTTTCGCCCGACAGGTAATGGTTATTTAGTGGGGTTTTCGTATTTATTTTCATTTTGTTTTGTTGGCTAATCATTAACTTTAGCTTTGTTTATTTCTTCTAAAGTTTCATTGGCAATCCTGGTCTTTGTGGTAGTTGGCTGAACATGCCTTGTCATGTGTCTCGTCCAACTGTACGAGGTGATTATGCCCTTCTTGAATCTTCCATTACCAAAATCTTAGATAAAAGAAGCTAATGTTTTGTCTGCACAGTATCAATCTCTAGAGCAGCTATTCTTGGGATAGCTATTGGAGGACTTGTGATCCTTCTTATGGTCCTAATAGCAGCTTGCCGGCCGCATAATCCTCCTCCGTTTCTTGATGGATCACTTGACAAACCAGGTCTCCACTTGCCAAATCATATTTACGAATGTTCTTCACCTACCATTATTGTAATCCAATAGCTAATCTTGTAATTTCTTGGTCTCTTCAGTAACCTATTCGACCCCGAAGCTCGTTATCCTTCATATGAACATGGCACTCCATGTTTACGAAGATATCATGAGAATGACAGAGAATCTTAGTGAGAAATACATCATTGGGCATGGAGCATCAAGCACTGTATACAAATGTGTCTTAAAGAACTGCAAACCGGTTGCTATCAAGCGGCTTTACTCTCACAATCCACAGTCAATGAAACAGTTTGAGACTGAACTCGAAATGCTAAGTAGCATCAAACACAGAAACCTAGTGAGCTTACAAGCCTATTCACTTTCTCCTTTAGGGAGTCTTCTCTTCTATGATTACATGGAAAATGGCAGCCTCTGGGATCTTCTTCACGGTAAGTCTCATTGCGCTAACATTCAATAAAATAACTTATGAGTCATCTGTTATATAACATTCTTGCTTGTGTGAATGTTTTGTAAAGGTCCAACGAAGAAGAAAACTCTTGATTGGGACACAAGGCTTAAGATAGCATATGGTGCAGCACAAGGACTAGCGTATCTACACCATGACTGTAGTCCAAGAATCATACATAGAGACGTGAAGTCGTCAAATATTCTTCTTGATAAGGACTTGGAAGCTCGTTTGACAGATTTCGGAATTGCGAAAAGCTTGTGTGTGTCAAAGTCACATACTTCAACCTATGTAATGGGCACCATTGGTTACATAGACCCTGAGTATGCTCGCACTTCGCGGCTCACCGAGAAGTCGGATGTCTACAGTTATGGAATAGTGCTGCTTGAGTTGTTAACTAGAAGGAAAGCTGTGGATGATGACTCCAATCTTCACCATCTGGTTTGTCCCTTCTTCCCTCTCTCAATCAGTTTTTTTCTATTTGGTTTTGTTCAAAATTATATTTGGTTTGGCTTTGAATAAAAATATAATAAAATAAAAATCTTATACTTTTCACATATATTTATAAAAATACACAATGATACAGAAAGCTAAAAAGATTTGAATTAGTCCAATTCTTTCAAAATTAAGAAAAATACTGTTTTGGGTTTATGATTGAGAATTTATTTTTTTAATTACAGTTTAAGATTTTGGGTTTAGAATTGATATTTTATAGTTTAGTGTTTGGGTTCGAAGGTTTAATGTTTAAGATTAGGTGTAGAGTTGAGATTTAAGCTATTTTATTAATTTTAATACTATGGTCTAGGCCTTTTAGCTGATATCCGTATCCTCCGGATCCGTATCCGGGTTTGTATCCAAAAAAGCGGATATCCGGGGTATCCAGATAAGGATAAGGATAATGAAAATATTTCGGACCGGATATCTGTATCCGTAAATTATCCGTCTTTTTTTTTTATTTTTTTTCCCAGAATCCTTAAGAAAACCCGAATATCTGGACATTTGTTAATTTTTTAATCAAAATAATTATTAAAATATATTAAATTAAAAAAAAACTGATGCGGATATTTGTTTTTCGTACGGATCCGGATACGGATAATGAAATCACGGATCGGACGGATACGGATATCCCCAAATGGGCCGGATATCCTCTCTGTAATTTGTTAAAATTTTATAATATGGTCTATTTTGTTAACTTTGGTATTAAATCTAGCATATATCTTCTTAAGAGTCCCATTAAAATATATTATTTGAGTTCAGTTTTTGTTTGGTTAATTTGGTATAAAAATATTTTTTTAGTTTGATTTCGATCTGAGGAATTCTAGTTTGGTTTGGTATGGTTTTCTGTTCTAATATTGATGTCAGTAAAATTCAATATTATGTTATCATTATGATGTTAGTATATTTTTGGTAAATATTTTAAAATGTTATGTAGAGTTCGGTTTATTTGGTATAAAAATCATCTTATGGTTAAGTTACAGTTCGATGAATTTTGGTTTGGTTTAGTTGGAAAACACGGTTTAATGTACTAATCTTGTTTTCAATTGCAAATCAGATAATGTCAAAGACAGGGAACAATGCTGTGATGGAAATGGCAGATCCAGACATCACAGCCACGTGTAAAGATCTCGGAGTAGTAAAAAAAGTTTTCCAACTAGCGCTACTATGCACCAAAAAACAGCCGAACGATCGACCAACAATGCACCAGGTGACACGTGTCCTCGGCAGTTTAATGTTGTCGGAACAACCATCTGTTGTGACAGCCACGTCCGCAACGCTGGCAGCATCTTGCTACGTTGATGAGTATGCAAATCTCAAGACTCCTCACTCTGTTAATTGCTCTTCCATGAGTGCTTCAGATGCTCAGCTCTTTCTTCGATTTGGTCAAGTTATTTCTCAGAACAGTCAGTGAGTGGGTCAGTGAATCTCTAAAACGGTGTCGTTTTTGTTGTTGTTAGAAAATTAATCTCTCTTGTAAAAAAAATTGTAGACTTCCTTATTATTTAGTCACAAGTGTGTGAATATATTCTAAGACTGGTATCTAAACTTTGCTATTTTTTAATCTAAATTTTATCGTATGCGTAAGAAAGTTGTTGAATAATTTAAGAGTTTTTTGATCGCATAATGCAATTTGCATTGTTAACATCAGTCAAACTTATTTAATTTGTGCTTTCAAATTCATTTGAGCATTCATTACTTTTACAAAACCTATTTGATTTTAACCAATGTTGAAGATTAAGCAGAGATTAATTTTAGAAATTTTAGTACATACATCTATATATACTACATATTACGCAATGTACTTTGATGAACGAGGTAGAAGTCTCTGATTTATAGCATGCGTCCATTTAGACCACTCTTCATATACATTTGTTGTCTAACATCTAGCTTAAAGGTGTTACTAAACAAAGCTCACAACATTTATCTACTCAATGAATTTTTCTATACATTATTGTCTAACTAACATATGTCTCATGAAAGATATTTCATAGAGATCTCAATACCTTAGTGTTATTCTTCACATTTATAAAAAGAACATAGAGTGGTTTGGTGTTGATTTTTGAAAGTTTTTTTTTTCTTTTAGTTTCATCATTAGTAGGGGAAAATATTCCAAAAATATGTGATGTTATTAAAACAAGTATGCGGTAAAAATCTGCTCCAATATAGCGGCAACAACTATGGCACAGTAAATATGCATACACTAAAAAAATTATTCTAGTAAGAAAAATGTATGCCGTAAAGAAAATTGAAGAGTATATTGTAACTAATGTTTGTTTTTTTCTCAAACCAATAAATCTACGATAACTTAAAACAAATATGCGGTAACTACGCAGTTAATCTAGCAATTAACTTTTTGTAATTAAATCTTCGGTCACTAGCAGGTGAAACTAAACTTTGCCACGACTAAAAAAATAAATCTGAGATGAAAAAAAAGTTTGCAAAACAAATTTATGACAAAATTTTAAATATTTTGTATAAATGAACATGTTAGAGAAATAAATCTATAGAGGTAAACAAAGCTGTGATGAATTAGATGATATGCCACCACTAAAACATGTAAATCTGCGAAACAAATCTGCGGCTAAACATTAAATATGTCCTACAAACAAATCTACCACAACATAGAGCCACATATTTATTTTACAGATATTTCTTTGGTGACAAAGTAGTAAATATTTGTCATTTTCAAAAAAAAAAAACAAAAAAAATGTTGATGTGATATTAATTGATAATGTCACTATTTTAATTAATGACATTAATTGATAATGACATTAATTGATGTGACATTAATTGATAATGATACTAATTACAAATGATTTAGGGGTATTTTTCTAATTAAAAGATCTCAGTTAACCATTATTTTAGCAATTAAATTACTTTTAAGAGTTATTCTAATTATTCTCCTATAATAATTTATCACATAAAATCTTCTTCCCAAATTCTATATTTCATGTACATTACTGCTATAATCTAGCCAATAATAAAAAAAACAAATCTTTTTAATATGTTATAATATATTAAAGAAAAAAAAATAATTAACATCACCCCCCAATTAATATCAGATATGTTTACTTGTGTTATTTTCATTGAAGCCCAATAATAATAAATATTTAACATAATTATAAATTTGCGATTACATTATTTTTAACTAAATTTTGTTTTAAGGAAAAAATCCATAAAAATACACCAACTATTTATCGATTTTCATTAAAATACACAAAATTTTTAGGTATCCAAAAAAATACATGAACTATTTTTTATTATTTTATAATTCACAAACTTTAATATTTTATCCATTTAACATCTAGGGCTTTACAAAAAGTAAAACTGTTTATTTTTTAATTAAAACAAAATATATTCTGATTAAAAAATATTTTATAAAATCTGAAAACCCCATAAAATTCAAAAAATATTTAAAAAACAAAACCTAAAATAAGTCTTTAAATAAAAATTAAACTTGTAAAATTATCAATTCATAAATAAAAATCCAAAAAATAGATAAAACTACTAATACTTTTAAAAACAAATTAAAAGTTTAAATAGAAATCTTTAAATTAATAAAATTTTAGTAATAAAGTTACCATTATTTTTTGAAATTAACATCATAAAATTATGTGTGAATATAATAATATAGGTTGTATTTATTTGTGATTTGGGTAATTTCTGGTGTAAATAATATAATATATATAAATAAATGATTTTGAAGTAGTTGATATATGTTGTTTACCTTATATATGGTAATAAAGTTTTAAAAAGTATTTGAATATTTAATAAATTAAAATTTTCGTAAAAGGTATACTATATGAAAATATTTTGTATCTACAATATAAATGGTAAATTTTAGACTTATTTAAAAATTTAATAATTTAAAGAAATATTTTGGTTTTCTGAATTTTATAATTTAATATTTTAATTTCTGTATTTTTACATAATTTTTAAGATTTGAAAATAATTCTAAGACTTATTTTTCGATTTTATATTATTTAAATATTGTTTTTATCAAAAAAAATTAAAAAATTAACAGATTTTATGTTAAATGGATACCATTTAAAAGTTTGTGTATTATAATGGAAGAGAAAATTAATTCATGTATTTTTTTGGGTACTCACGAAGTTCATGTATTTTTATGAAATTTTCTCTTATTTTAATTATAATCAAATAAATTTATTAACAATTTCTACAATCTAAAAATTAGTTCTACACATATAATCATTTATCACATATCTTCTCCATACAATCTAACCAATAATAAAAAAAAACTTCTTATTATGAAATAATATTAAACAAATCTTGTTTACAAAACTTTTAAAAACAGAGTTAATTTTCACAAACCTTTTCCAAATTAGGATTATTCTTCTAATTATTGTTTCTTAGATTTAGTGATACTTTTATTGTCTTTATAGCCACCCATTAAAATGGAAGGCAATCAGATCATTATTTATGAGCGTATTTAATTGTGTGCTATGTGTATTTATATACAGCTACATTTATTTCTATCCTAGTAAAATGTTTTAAAAAACTTACAAGGCATATAAAGGTGATCATATACTGCTACGTGTATTTAATTATGTGCTATGTATATTTTGTTGTAACTGAAATTAGATTAAAAGAAAAGATGAACCTTGTGTGTCAAACAATAAAAGACATTAATTGTTTATCTTGTGGGACAGTTTAATTTTGTGCACCAAATCTAAACGTATCAAAGATAATAATATTTTAAAAATTAAATCACATATTTATTTAGTGAAGATTGCCCATTAATTTCATCTTTAATACCCCAAGATATTAAATTTCTCCAAACCAGATTTATAAATATAAATAGATAAATATGAGGTAAGCACTCAAAAATAAGAAGAAGAATTCAAAAGAAAATATGGGGAGGAAGAAAATAATAGTGCAGAGAATAGAGTCCGACAAAGAGAGAAGTAGCAAATACTCAAAACGTAAGAAGGGGATTTAAAAAAGGCAGATGAACTAGCAGTGTTGTGCAATGTTGATATTGCCATGCTTATGTTTTCTCCCACTGGCAGACCTACCCTTTTCCACCCTCATTCCAGGTCAGTTTCAAAATTGATTAATTATGAATTAATCGATTTACAATATAATATCGTGCTAAATGGTCGTGGTCATATCAAATCATAAACTCATTTTGTATATAAATTGTTGGGCTAATTTGCAAAACAGCACAAATCTAGATATTGTATAAGAAAATGATTATGCATCCGAAAATTTAGCTAAATAATTACCCTAGATTGTTTCCTTTGGAAAATTAAAACTTTAGAAAATACACAACAACGATTCACTTTGTTTTTCTCGTCTATTTTTTTTTTTTCATTTTTTCATTTTTTTGAAACCATTATAGTTTAGGATCGTTTGTTAGTAATGAAATTATGCTTATGAAATTGTAGACCCCTTAGTAAAATCTTGGAGAGGTTTTCTTTGATTCCATTACAAGATCGGGAAGAGAGGTTTGATCTTTCTCATTTTTCTTTTATTATAATATAATTACTATCTTCGCTTGGTTTCGTTTTATTTTATATATTAATGTTTTTATCTTTGGGTTAACAAAAAATATATGCTATCTTATGTGTTGTATGTACGCATTTAGGAGGGCCTACACAATAAAGGTTTGCTTTACTGATCACTATAAACTTTAAGTTTAATTATTTGCTTGCCAATTTCTATTCTTTACGATCAGTTTGGAATATATTTTGAAAATTTAAGGCTAAGACAGTTTAACCCTGCACGACTTACAATTATTTTATAATTTTATTTCGTGCAATATTTAGATCCTAATAAAAACATTTCTCTCAATATCATAAAAGTTATCCAACTTATAGCAATAAGAAAAAAACTGGATTATTTTCTATTTTTTTGTTTGTATAAAGTAATTTTTTCTATCTAAATGTACAGACGGTGCAGAAGTCGTTGCAAAAGAACGTTACAATTCTCAGTGAAAATGATCTTCTTTTGTCGGAAAGGTACAATTATGCAGTTAGTATGTTTTATTTATGGGTACAATAATAATTGTTTATAATAAATTTATATATATATCAGATTGGATCTAATTTTGTTATAATCATTGCAGGGATGAAGTGCTCGAGGTACGAAAATATAGTATAAAATATTTTAAGGAGTATATGTATATATATAGTAAATATTATATATATATATATATTTATAAAAGTTTTATTTAAAATTCAGGAAAATGATAATAAGATAACTGAACTCAACTTCAAGAATAGCCTTGCTGAGAAGATGTCAATTTTGAGGTAAAAATTTTAGAAAGAAAAATGATTGAAGATTCTATCCACTATATTTTTAATACTAAAAAGAGTATTTAATGATTTATAAGAGCATCATTATTGCAAGAACTCCATATGGGGTTCTTAGTAATTTGTTTATTATTATTTTGTTTTTATCGAGAAATAGAGGTTCTTAAAATTAAGAAACTGTATCTAAAAACTCTTAAATAAGAACAGGTTCTTAACAAGAGTTTCTTAAAGCACAATTACCGATGCAGTTTATAATATTTTAATGCTAAAAATCTCTCTTTAAGAACCCCTCTTTTCTTGTAATAATGATGCTCTAAGGGATTGGGAGAATCCACATGGAGTTGATGATCTTGACCGAATCAAAATAATGGGAAAGTTTTTAGTTAAGAGACTAAACGAGATCAATGGCATGAAGGTAATTATAGGTTAATATATATATAGTAAAAAGACGATTTACTATTCCAAAAGTTAAATGTGACAAAATTTCACTCCAAATTTTACTTTTTTTTTCAGATTGACATCCAAGAAGACGAGTATAACTGTAACACCCGTGTTCTGGGCAATGGAGTCTCGGTACGGGCAATGTTACGAACAGTCGAGAAAGTCCGAGGTTTTGTCATTCGGACAGATTCGGTCGTTCAGACATGTGTGTTCGGGAAAACATGTTTGGTCGAAAAATGGAGTTTGGTCTGGAAATGGACATGTTTGGTCTGGAAATGGACAAGTTTGGTCGGAAAATGGAGTTTGGTCACGTTCGGACAATTCTGGTCGGATCCGGACAGGTTTGGTTCGATTTAGGACAACTTTTGTCCGAAAAATGAAAATGGTCGGCTCAGGCTGGGGAAGTTAGGGTTGAATTATTTTGGAAAATGATTAAGTTGGGTCGAGGTAGAATTTGGCTGGGCCATCTAGAAATCCTGATTGGACCAGGATTCATTAAAGAAGGATTACAGACCAAATAGGGGAAATTGTTGGGCTTGGACCAATTGGCTCGGTCAAATCAATTTCTGTTTCGATCAATCCTAATATTTTGGGAATTAATGACATTCGAACGAGCAGGAATTGGTTTAAGGAGATTTTGATATTTTGGGTTGGTTATGGAACCGGATATGCGGATTTAGGTGTTTTGTGACCCAAATTTGATTGGTTCAGTCAAATCGAGTTTTGTCAAGTCCCAAACTCGTAAAATATATTCTAAGTATGGAATAAGGCGGTGGTGTGAAGGGCCGAGTCATATTATGAAGATGGGCTATTATTTGTGAGTTTTTGGTGGGTTTTTCTTAAGGACCAAGGTCCAATTCGTGGATTAAACTTAAGGGACGATTAGTATAAGAGTTTTGAGGGTTTTAGAGTCGCATAACACAAAGAGTTTGCGCAGCCAGAGCTAAGAACCCTAGAGTTTCGAGTTTTGGAGAATTTGGCCGAGAATCGAGGTTCGTGAAGGGGTAAGCAATTCCTTTGTGATTTTTGTGATTCTGTTTCGATCAGATCTCGTTATTAAGGTATTAATGTTGATCTATCATAGAAAATCTGCCAGTTGTCGATCTATTTGAGGAGTTGTTCGTGAACCCTTAGCGCTTTACCGTTCGTCCGAGAGTTCGTCGATTGGTAATTGAATTTCATCGTAAATCCAGTGTTCTGGTCCGATAGTTTTGGGTTATTTAAGATGTTTAGTGGTTCTGTGGCAGAGATCTTCGAGGAACTTGAGTAGTTTGGGGATTTGGTTAGCATAGCTCACGCGGACCCGAATCGGTAAGGGTTTTTGTGATTGTGAGTATGTATTTTGTTGGGGTGTTGGTTAGATATTTGTATTGATTGATTTTATGTGTCTGTAGGTTAATCAAAAGCTTGCTGAGATATTAAGGTGAGTGCGTGACCATGGTTTGTGTTTGTGGTGATTTGGTTATGTTGGTTGTCTTGTTTATGTTAAGGGTATTGCGTTTGATGTCTTGACGGGTTGGTTCCATTTGTGTGTTGTATGTGCTTCGGCATATGCGTTTGAGGGAACCGTTGCTTTACATTGACTTAACTTGATTAATCATGCGCATATATTGAATTGTCTTGACACTAAAACCTGGTTAGACGGGACGATCGCTTCACTAGGCAACTTTTGTTGTTTATGCATCCACTCGTTGATGCAGTTAATGAAGATTAAGGAGGAGCTCGCGGGACCTGGAGGCGTTGGATGGGACGGATGGTTTTATTGGGAGTTGAGTTTAGTTGATTTTATTATTTTGTGCTTTGAGTTTGATGTTTAGTTGCTTAAGAACCATGTTAGCGAGTATTTGAGATATTTGATTTATTGAATTATTGAGGAATTCTTTTGTTGAGATTTGGTTAGTTGAATGGAATTTATTTGAGAAATTTTGAGACTCGCTTGCATGACTTAAGTGTTGTAGTTCCGCTGTGCATATAAACTTTGAATTTGAGAAAATCCGGTAACCTCGTTTGAGACTTAGAGAACTATCGAGAAAAATTTTGAGGTCTACCGGTTAACACCATTGTTAGGGCAGATTTTACGGATAGGGGTGTTACAATAACTCTGGTGTAATTTCAAATGGAAAATGATTTGGACGAAGCCGATTGAAGATAATAAAAAGAAGATTATACAATATGAAGTTAAATATTTTTTCACAGCAATCATATATGATATTAATTCTCTAAACCTTCATCTAGAGATTGCACAATATGCTTGACCTATTTTCATAAGAAGAAAAAAAATTACAAGCACTAACTTTTGTTTTTCTGTGGTTGACGATGGTTTAAGTGATTTTACATCATATATGGGAATACATTCCCACATAATGCGAATATTTGCAGATTAATTCAAGCAAATTTTCAGAGATATTTGGTTTACTTTACTCATCAATTTACACTTAAATCAGTTAAAGTCAAATTATTCGCTTGCCAAATTCTTCCTTATGATCAGTTTGGGATCTGGTTTTGAAGTTTAAAGCTAAAACGGTGGGTTAACCCTGCACAACTTACAATTATTTTCATAGTTTACAAGTGAAATGTTTATATCCTAGTGTCCACTCTTCTTTTGTGTATCCCTAGTCCGTTTTCAAAGCTTCTGTCTTGTGTTTGCATCGGTTCATAGGAGTGGTTGTGATGGTTTTAAGTTATGTGATATGTTTTTATTTCTTTCCTGAGTTTGGTTCTGCTGGTGTTGTTGCTTGTTGTGTTCGGTTTAGCACATTTTTCGAGCTTTCAGGTCGTCTAGAGGAAGTCCAATTGTTTGTTCTTCCGAGCTCTCTTCCCTTTGTCTCAGCTCCAGCATCTACAAGTTCTTTGTGATTGCTCGTGGGAGTGTTTTGGTTCAACATATTTATCATTTATTGATTAGGATTGAAGACCTGAATACCGAAGAAACTAGTACAAACAAAGCCTTTCAAAGACCCGGGCCAATCTAAACTAGACGTGATACAAACAAGAGTACTTATATCGGTTTATACGAGTACGGATGAGCGCCTAATTTTCTCGAGCCACAGAAGAGAGACAAGATGTTGAACTGACAAGTCACTGAGACTTTGAATGGTTGCATATTAAAGTGCAGATCGTACCAAAGTCGGATCATTATGCATTTTTTCATCATTCACAATATGAACCGGTATGCACTAAAGCAAACAAAAATAATTCATACCAGTATGCAGTTTCTTTTCAAAACTCAGACCAAACATTTTACACTGCATTTTTTTGTCTGCTAAAGCACTCATGACAAGTCATACCAAAGTGTGTTTTTGACAATGGCAATCCAAATACTTTTTTTCTATTGGTTGAAATTAATTTGCAAATGTGTCTATAAATATCAATCAATTTTATTTTCATGGCCATTTTTCATCATCTCAAATCCCTTCCAAAAAAAAAATCTCCAAACATAAAAAAAACTCTAATCATTCTACAACGTTCATCACCTCAAATCACTTTCCAAAAAAAAACCTACAAACAAAAAAATTCTAATCATTCTACAATTTTCATCTACATTCATTCGGTATTTTTTCATAAATCTACTTTTTATTTTTTCATAGATCCTATCAGAGGAAGAATTGAAGCTTCAAATGATTGGTGGGAAGATTGTATAAATGTAATTAATTTTCTATCCATTTGATACTCCCTCTGTTTCACTTTATTTGTAGTTTTAGGGTAAATAAGTGTTGTTTTGGGTTTCCAATATAGTTTTTTTTTGATAAACAAATATACTTTTACCCTTAGTATTTAATGTAATAACCAATAATAAAAATTGTAGTGTATTAATGAGGGACAAAATAGAGAGTTTTATTATTTTATTAATTTGTGTGTAAAAACCTTAAACTACATATATAATGAATCATAGGGAATAAGTCTAAAGTTATTTAAATAATTATTATTCATTTGTTTTTAAATCTTTTTTTAGGAAAATGATAGAGTGAAACGTTTTCATCGAGAACCTCCTAGATTTTGGGAAATCATGCACTTGCAATTTTCGTGTTGGTTTTATAGGTAAATGTTTGGAGTTAAAAATTATACAAAAAATTTAATCAGACAATAAAACATTAATTATAAAAATTAATCAACTAAAGTTATAAAAATTAATTATAAAATTAATTAACTAAAATTAATTAAAATTAATTACCCTTCTACGTATAGGAGGAGGATCTATGTAGGTGTTGGTGTTGGTATTTCTTCTTGGTGCTGGAGGATCCATATTTTTTGTTCTACCTCTTGATGAAGACATCTATCATCACAAAAAATTAGAATAATCAAAACATTAAGAGATATGTTTTAAAAAACTAGTTTCTAACTCTATAAGAGATTAAAATTGTTAAAGTTTAAGTTATTAAAGAATTTCTACCTATTATTTTTTCAGATCTGAAGGTATGAAGAATTGCAAATTATTTTAAAGATATGAAGATGAAGAAAATAAGATTTTTTTTTTGGCTCTCCCAAATTTTTTTTTGTTGGGTGAAATAAATGTGAGATTTTTATTAATGAGTGGTATATATATACACAAAGAAACACAATTTTATCCAATGAAAAGAAAGTACCCAGCTCGAAGTGTAGAGAAAACCACTCTCGTCCGACGCGTATGGAGCTAAAAAAGGTGTAGACTGAAAAAATCGGACTAATAGTACAAATCTTATGGTATGCACTTCTACGTTTATTTGTGAATGATAAAATAAATGCGGACCAGTCTGACTTTAATCCGATCCGCAGTATACCTACCAACCATTCAAAGCCTTGAGGCTTTGAATGGTTGCATATTAAAGTGCAGATCGTACCAAAGTCGGACCAGTATGCATTTTTGTCATCATTCACAATATGAACCAGTATGCACTAAACCAAACAAAAGTAATTCATACCATTATGCAGTTTCTTTTCAAAACTCAGACCAAACATTTTACACTGCATTTTTTTGGTCTGCTAAAAAGCCCTCATGACAAGTCATACCAAAGTGTGTTTTTTTGACAATGGCAATCCAAATACTTTTTTTTCTATTGGTTGAAATTAATTTGCAAATGTGTCTATAAATATCAATCAATTTTATTTTCATGGCCATTTTTCATCATCTCAAATCCCTTCCAAGAAAAAAAATCTACAAACACAAAAAACTCTAATCGTTCTACAACGTTCATCACCTCAAATCACTTTCCAAAAACAAACCTACAAACAAAAAAATTCTAATCATTCTACAATTTTCATCTACATTCATTTGGTATTTTTTCATAAATCTACTTTTTATTTTTTCTTAGATTCTATCAGAGGAAGAATTGAAGCTTCAAATGATTGATGGGAAGATTGTATAAAGGTAATTAAGTGGGTGTTATTGGTTAGGTGATTTTTAAAGAGTTATAAGTTTTTAAGACTTTGGTGTTATTCAATCTTGAATTACAAAGACTCTACTAAAGTTATGTATTATTGGTTCAATATTTATATAAAGTTGTTAAAAGTCATGTGTTATTGGATTAATAAAAACTTTAACTAACTTTCAGATTATACTAAAGTTTATTAAAGTTAAGTATTATTGGTTGATTGATTTTAAAAAATTTTGTTCATCTGAAACAACTTTTAAAAACTTTCAAAATATCATATGTTAGGGTGATATTCTCTTAAACTTTTAGTGAGAATATGTGAAATGTTGTAAATACTCTCTAAAAATTTCTTAAAGTCTTCAATCCTAATAATCATTACAATTATACATAAATCTCAAACCAATAACACCCCCTAATTTTTTATCCATTTGATACTCCTTCTGTTTCACTTTATTTGTAGTTTTAGGGTAAATAAGTGTTGTTTTGGGTTTCCAATATAGTTTTTTGATAAAAATATATACTTTTACCCTTAGTATTTAATGTAATAACCAATAAAAAAATTGTAGTGTATTAATGAGGGACAAAATAAAGAATTTTATTATTTTTTTAATTTGTGTGTAAAAACCTTAAACTACATATATAATGAATCATAGGGAATAAGTATAAAGTTATTTAAATAATAATTATTCATTTGTTTTTAAATCTCTTTTTTGGAAAACGATAGAGTGAAACGTTTTCATCGAGAACCTCCTAGATTTTGGGAAATCATGCACTTGCAATTTTCGTGTTGGTTTTATAGGTAAATGTTTGGAGTTAAAAATTATACACATCAAACTTTTTGACACAGTTGCCGGGAGTGATTTTTGCTCACAAATCTAAGAGTTGAACCTAGTCTATGACATTTTTTACTGATTTTTTTTTGTTTTATGATAAACCTTATCGGCTATCTGGTTGGCCCCGGTAAGAACGCATCGAGGTGCAACAGAATGGACTGGTCCACGGCGTGTAAGCGGTTAGGCCTGATTGGGCTACCACACTGTCTATCCTGAGTTTGGGATGTCTTCCGACTAAGTGCCAAGGGGTAGCCAGGCCGCATGCATTTCTGGACTACCAGGTAAACCAATTGGGCCTTCGGCTCAACTGACAGACTTTCCCTGTACTTGTGTTGTAGTTGCCAGGGCTCGAACTTGGGTGGATAAACTTAAAAGCTTTTTCCTCCCTCCTTACCACTAGCCCACGCCCACATGGGCAGATTTTTAGTTTTGTTTTTAAGTTGTTTCAGGAAACCTTAAAGATGAACTTCAAGGTTATCCCAAAAGATCCTCACAAACTCACTATAGCGGAGGATATTGCACTCCATCGAGCATTGGAACAAGATCGCTGTGAACCAATAGCTTACTCGATGCATGGCACTCACATTGGTCACCAACGACCAGCCCATCACCATCTAGGCGTCTCTATCGCCCACCAAACAACTTCATAAAGACTTATACGTGAGAACTTCTTGCTCATACCTTCCTAGAGACAACTGCTCAACATTCTGCTACGCGATTGATCAAGAATTTGATCATTATGAGCTGATTAGATTGGACACAAACGAAGACTACTCGTTTGATGCTTATAAGGCACCTATGCCACGAGATTCTCACCTTGAGAATAAGCTTGAAGAAACCTTAGAGCAGCTCATTGATGCACAAAAAAGGGACTACGGAGCTTTTGGTGCTAAGCTTGATAAGACAAGACCGAATTTGGTGCTAAATTCGAATCTATCAGAAAATCAACAATCACCTAAAAAAACTCCCTCGTAGCTAGAGTTTTTTTGTTGTTGTTATATGTGGAAAAATGGGTAAGAAAACCCTCACTTTTTCAAAAAAATTAAAAAAATCTTCAGCTTTCTTATGAGTTTTTAAACCATTACCTTATAATAAATGGTGAAATAAACCCTAGGTATTATAAAAAAAAGTACATCATTATATTAAAATAGAAATATATAAATAAAATTTAGTTTATGATTTATTTTTCTCAAAATTGAGTTTTTAACTAATATATTATTATATATTAGCACATTTCGTGTTTTGATTCGAATTTTTCTTTTTGAATAACTAACTAAAAGTAATTAATATTAGTCACTTTTTGAAATATTTTTAAGTTATGTTTTAAATATATCTTAATTTTATGTATTTACATTAAGAATATTTTGATGTGGAAATTTATGTACTTTCGTAATAATAGAAATATTTTTGTTTGTTTTCCTCTTAATAAGTTTGTATGGCCAAACCAAATAAATATTTATTAACATACATTCATATTCGGTTCAATATAAAGTTATATATATCGTTTATAAATATATATATATATATATATATTCATATTATTACGAAACAAAATTTATTGAATATGAATTTTATGAATTTGAATATAATATCAAAATGAATTTTATCGATTAAAGTATTATCTAATATGAATTTTGTGTTAGTAAATATTTATTTGGTTTAGTCTCATAAACCTATTAACATGAAAACAAACAAAAAACAGTATATTCTTATGGAAGTACATAACTTTCCAAACCAAAATACTTTTAATTTAAATACAGAAAATAAAGATATATTTAAAATATACCTTTCAAATATTTCAAAAAGCGACTAATATTAATTAATTTTAGCTAGTAATTCAAAAGGAAAAGTTTGAACAAATTCAAATAAAAACATGGAATGTACTCATCTATAATAATATTTTAGTTAAAA
>CM051374.1:10262724-10287724 GCA_028015245.1 Cardamine occulta
AAACTTAATTTTGGGGAAAAAATCACAAACTCAAATTATAAACCAAATTTTATTTATTTATATTTATTTTAAAATAATAATGTACTTAGTTTTTTTATAATATCTAGGGTTTATTTCACCATTTATTAAAACATGAGGGTTTAAGAATCCACAAAAAATGAGGGTTTTTTTAAATATATTTTTAAAAAGGTTAGGGTTTTTTACCCATTTTTCTGATATATGTTATTTTAATCTTGTTTTATAATTTTTCTAAAAAACTTATAAAATGTTAAATGCTGGACCTCTTTTTCTATTGGGCCATGGACCGTTATATCGTTAATATTCATGATCCTTTGTTAAATCTGGTATTGGAAGTGACTTTTCTGTTTGACAATGACTCTAAAAATATAAAAAACCTAACTATCTATATATATAAAGTAAAACATGCTCTCTTCTCATGAAACTACATCATCTTTCTCATACTATAAAACTTTGACACATTATCATCATTCACCTCATTAACTAGTCTTCTAATCTTAATCATTCTCTCAAACTCCAATATTGTGACACATAATCAATTCTTTCTTTATTATTTACATTTTAATTCTCATGATAACTAGCATTCTTTAATACAATAATTTTGAAAAGAATTTTAAAAGTCATTTCTTTAGAAAAAAACGAAAACACTTAATTTAATAGTTTTACTCTTATTAGATTTATTCATATAGTTTAGAAAAATATTTAAAATAAATCAAACAATTAATAATCTCTCAAGCTCCAATATTGTGACACATCATCAATTTTTTATTTATTATTTACACTTTAATTTGTATAATAACTAGCATTCTTTAATATAATAATTTTTAAAAGAATTGGAAAGGTCATTTCTTTAGAAAATAATCTAAAATACTCTAATTTAATAATTTTACTCTTATTAGATTTATTCATATAGTTTAAAAATTATTTAAAATAAATCAAACTATTAATAATTGTAATTATAACTTATGAATTAAAATTAAAAAGTTTCATGTTTATATATAATAGATTAAATTTTGTATTTAGATAGTTTATATAAATATATATAGTTTATGAGTTAAGTCATATAAAATTTTACACCGCTCAAGTCATTGACCATACATCGAGAATAAACGGAGAAAAGAGAAACATCATAAAGATTATGTTTAAAATGGGCCAACATGTTGTCCATGGTTTATTCTGTTGCATCGATGAGAGAAATAGAATTAGTATGAGTGAAACTTAGAAACATAAAAGGCGTTTATGGAAGGAGTTCAATGTTGTTGGTGATCTATGTAATGTGGTACATAGTTCAATTTTATTATGTTAATGAGGAAAAATAGAAAATGAGAGAGAAAGAGATTGTGCGTATTTTGAAACTAATACTTTATTTTTTTAACATCTACATTTTATGAACTTAGAAACTGGTTATAAAATCATTACAAAGTCTTCTCATTAAACAGATAGGAGGGTAAAAATAAACTCCAGATGTAGCTTGATGAAGGTATGAAATCTTAGCCAACATGCTAGCTACTTGATTGCATTCCCTTGACACTAACAAGAAGTTTATACTAGAAAATTGATCCGCCCAACTGCGAATATCTATCACTATGCTTTCAATATTTATGTCGATTGATCGCCTAGTGATTACATCATAAAGAGGTTTGAAATCTCCTTCCACAATTATCTTTCGATAACCTCTACTCCATGCTGATTGCAATGCATGGAGGATAGTGATGGCTTCTGCCTGTATTGGTGAATTCGCTTGAGAAAGTCGAGTACTACCTGCAAGCTTAAATGTTCCTTGATCATCTCGGATTATCCAGCCAGCGCCTATTGATTCATTCAATATCTGAAAACAGCCATCAACTTTGTGGGGGTCGACGGGTTGTAGCCCCCCACAAAGTTTCAATTAAGGGTGTATCCCCATGAAACTTTAACCTCGGGTTGTATCTACACCATGAAACTTAGATGGGTTGTATCCCCACAAAACTTTAAATTCCGGTTATATCTCCATATCCGTTAATTAGTAACGATTTCTGTTAAGTATGACACTAAACCAAATAAAAATAAAAATTAACCAATAATCCGGTTTAGGAGATATTTTACTTAAAAGTTAAAACTCATATGCTTATGAGTACTAAACCCTCTCTTTGATATCAAAGGTTTAATAAGAAAAAAACCTAAAACGTCGAAGAAATAAAATGAAAGAGGAAGAAGAAGAACTCTAGAAAAAAACAGATCTTTCTCATCAGTTGATTCGAAGGAAATATTTGGATTTTAGGTTTATGATGAGGTAAGAGATTTAAACTCTATTTCTTTTTTGATTGAAATTCGAAATTTTGTTTTCAATTTAACAATTTTCAGTTCAATTCTAGCATCTGATTTCGATTTGAATGATTTTGAACTATAATGTCTTGTTGAATTTGTTCGATTTCGAACCATAATTTATAACCCAAAACTATATTCGTTTTTCAAACTTGATTTGAGATTTTCGATTTCACACTTGAAAGCTTGTTTTTGGTTGCAGTGATGAAAACGATATTGGGAGAGAGATGTTGGAAGATGAGAGTGATCATAGTGACCCAGAATTTGTTTGTTCTGATGTAGAAGAAACAGATTCTAGTGAAAGTGAATCTGATTCTAGTGTTGATGAAGAGTTGGAGCAAAGGCTTGAGTTAGAAATTGAAAATTCTGTAGCTCACTTTACGGATGAGCATCCAATGCGTCATAATGCATGTCCAGAAAGTGACGAGGACTCTGAAGAAGATGTTGAAGTTGTTACAAATAGAAGAGAACAGATCAGAGTCATCAGACGGAGAGGGGATGGGAATTTACAGTTAGGACAAGTGTTTTGCAGTGGTCTTACATTTAAAGAACCTGTGTTGGATTATGCTTTAAATACTGGTCGCAACATTAAACAAAATAGATATGATAAAACGAAGCTTGGATATGAATGTGGTATGGCAGGTTGCAAATGGCGCACTAAATAGAAAAAAGAATATGTGGAAGGTCACAATTTATCCAAGGACTGATCATACTTGCACTCGGAATGGAGAGTGTTTGATGTTGACAGATCCAGTGATTACACATTTGTTTTTGGACAAGATAAGACAAGATAATGTGATGCCCATGAAGATTCAGGAAATGATTAAAGATCAATGGAAGCTTATTGCTACAAGGGATCAATGTCAAGAAGCTAGGAAAAAGGCGTTAAAGTGGATTAAGAAAGAACATGAAGATCAATTTGCACATATCCGAGGCTATTGCAAAGAGATCACAAATTTAAACGAGGATTCGAAAGTGGAAATTGAAACAGATATGATTATCTCTGTTTGTTTTCAAACTGAATATATGTTCTTTGACTTTTTATGCTTGCTGGCTGACTGATGGTGATTCGTTGATCTCAATTCTCATTTTTCAAACTGGATATTTTTTGTTTGTTTTCAAACTGAATATATGTTCTCTGTTTGTTTTCTAACTGGACACTTTTTGTTTGTTCTGTCCGTATTGAGTTTTGCCGATCACAAGAAATCATTTTTTGGTTCATCTGCATTTTAGTTTTTTTTTACGTTCACTTTAGCTTCCCACAATTTTCGTCAATACCATTTTAGGTTTTTGGTTTTTTTTCACCAGAACTTGATTTTCTGTCCTTGAAACTCGAATTAATAGTGTTCTTCACACTGAAACATGACTGAAACTAAAACTAATACTTATACATGTTTGTTTTTTTCCAGGGGTTGATCAAGGCAGTTGCTAAAGAGTTACCAAATGTTGAGCATAGGAAATGTGTTAGACACATTTACGGGAACTTGAAGGCAAATCATGGAAAAAAGATGGAGATGAAAATGTTCATTTGGCAATTGGCATGGAGCTACAATGCCACACAATATGAAAACAAAATCTGGAAAGGCTAAGAGAGTATGATTTGGATGTCTACAATGATATTATGAAGTCAAACCCGAAGAGTTGGTGCCGAGCTTTTTACAAGATTGATGGAAAATGTTGTCAAGACGTAGATAATAACTCGGCCGAGTCATTCAACAATAGCATTGGCAAAGCAAGAGAGAAACCAATGATGTCAATGTTAGAGACGATCCAAAGACTAGCAATGGTTAGGATTTCTACCAGATCTCGCGAGGCAGAAGATCACCCAGGAAAATTCACTCCATATGTCCAAGAGTTCCTTGATGAAGAGCATGAGGATGCTTCAATATGCACGATATATCCAGGTACTAGTGGGATATTTGAAGTTTATCTTAATGGTGATTCAGAGCGTGTAGACATGAGAAACAAGACATGCACTTGTTGCAAGTGGGAGATATGTGGGATCCCGTGTGAGCTTGCGTATGGAGTAATATTGAATAAGAAGCTTAATTCAGATGATTATGTTTCTCATTGGTTTCTCACATCTCGTTGGAGAGAAACATTTGCTGACTCCATCATACCACTAAGAAGTCCAGGTTATTGGGCTCGTGGTGATATCTCATTGGTGAGTGAGCCTCCTAAACCACCACAACCTGGACGAAAAAAGAAAAGTAAGAAGTAGAAAAGGATAAAAGGAGTTAACGAGTCTCCATCCAAGAAGAAGACAAAGAAGAAGAAGAAGAAGAAGAAGAAGAAGAAGAAGAAGAAGAAGAAACGAATTCCGGAAAATGAAAATGAGGCAGTAAAGAAGCGGACAATACACTGCAAGAACTGTGGAGGAGCTGGTCATAATTCTCGGTCATGTGCCAAAAGAGCCAAAAGAACCAAACAGGTTAGTTTCCCATTTTTATGTGGTAAAAAACTCTTCTAAAGAAAAGAAGTGAGACTCGGCTTTTATTCTTTTTAATGTTGTTTCAGATTTTTGGAGAAAGTTCTGGAAGCCAAGCTACACAACCCATGTCACAAGTGGTTGACGAGTAGAAAAGTAGAAGAGTATAAGTCAAGTGAATTCCTTTTATTTTAAGCAGCACCACTCCCAACATGAACCTTGTTTTTTTCTTGTTTTTGCCTTCTTAAAAGAGATTTTGTAGTTCTCGTGGATGCTTTTAGATCTCTCTGAATTTAAATATCATATTTCAGTTTCAATTAACTTGTTTTTATCACCAATGGTTGATCAAAGAAGCACAATTGATGTGTTTGCTACTATTTGATTGTGTTGTTGGACTGAGTTCATCATCATGAATGTTGATTTACAATAAAATGGGTGAAAATGATATTGAATAAGCAAAGTTGTAGAGGTTCATAGAAATTGTTGACACAATCAATTTGTTTTTCAATTTAATTTTAAATCTTTGATATCAAAGAGAAGGTTCAGTTTTGAGTAAAATATCTCCTAAACAGGTTTATTGGTTAATTTTTATTTTAATTTGGTTTAATACTATATTTAACAGAAATCATTACTAATTAACGGATATAGGGATATAACCTGAATTTAAAGTTTTGTGGGGATACAACCTATCTAAGTTTCATGGTGGGGATACAACCCGAGGTTAAAGTTTCGTGGGGATACATCCTTAATTGAAACTTTGTGGGGGGGGGAGGGGTTACAACCTGTCCACCCTTAATCTTTACTGGAGGTAGTTGCCATTTAGATGTTGCCCTATTGATAGGAGTTGAAGATGAGTCTATTATAGTCTCTGTTGTACCGGTTGCATTAATCCATTCTTGAACATCGTCTGCGGCTTTTGTAACAACGTCTCTTGATGAATTTATACTAATACTTTTTATTGATGATTTTTTTTAAAACTATAATAAAAATATATATATATATATATATATATATATATAAATTATGCACGAAGCTTGGCTTACCCACTAGTAAAGTATAAAATCAAATGCAAACTTTCTTCTTTTCCTTCATTAAGGAGATAACATCATAACAACTAGAACATACTTTCATACAAACCAATATAATCAAATACAACAAAGTACCACATTGTAATTGATTCACAATAGATAGACAAATCTACCCAATTGCCATCTTCTAAAACTCAGAGGCCATTGAATTGTCTAATAGCTAAACTAATTTCAGCACCTTTTTATGATTCCCACCACCTTCCTACCAATCTCCTCCTTTGTCTGCTCAGAAACCGGAACATCTCCAATGTACATACCGAAAAATGCCCCTGTAAACGTTCGCAAATCTCAGCCTTTGGACTTTGGTACAAGAAAATAAAAGATATAAGAAAGAAGAACTAACTGCAAAGGTCCTTGCTGCGGACAGCTCCAATCAGGTTACCACCAACTGCAAACGTTTACCATATTCAGGTGAGGCATACCATAAATTACAGCGAGAAGTAGCAATCATCTCTATTAGTGTAATATAATAACTCACTCTCTGTGATAAGTTGTCCATCTGCTGTTCGTCGAAAGTCTATTATTGTTCCCTGAAAATGAGTCACTAAAATGAGTCTATGTGTGTTTAAATGTAAATTTGTGAGTGTAAGCATTAGCCATGGAGTACCGCAGGTATTGAAATGTCATGTTTGAAGAATGATCCAAAGTCATTCAAGCAATTGAAATTAGTTTTTGGATTTGCCTGAAATAGAAAACAGAGAATCGTATAAGCGTAATTCACAGTGGTTATCAGATTATAAAATTACATTGCTTCGGTATATCATTTACCTTCACCAAACGGGCACGCAGAGATTTTTCAAAAGTACTGAAAAATAGACAAAGAAAGGTAGAGATTATATTGCCATCTATAAATAAGTGTTATACACCTAACTAAATGAGGCTGGGCTGCCTCAAATCATTCAATGGCAAGTAAACAGATTACAATAAATGAAACGAAAACTGAGAATCAGTAATGGACCACAGGACCTTTTCACGAACATAGATTAAAACTACAAGATGTTCAATATGTATAACTTCCACTTACTCTCTCACAGTATCGATCTTCAAGCCGTTGTAGTTAACCACAAGCCTCACACTCATAACAATATCCTCCCTGAAAAACAGATTTTAATTCAAGTCAACAAAAAGTATATAAATCAGTCAAAACAAAAGCTATATAATAAATACCTAAGAAGGTCTTTGTATAAGTCATCGCATTTGTCCAATTTGCTCTCTGAAATCGAGGCATACTTTGGGCCAAGCTTCTGGCAGACCGAGGAAGGATGAACATCTAATGCAGAGAAGTTTTTCAGTTAGAAGCAAACAATGACAGATAGTTACATAAAAGACAGGAAGATATAAAGCTAGAATGCACTTACAAAAACCAAATGCATATAGTTTTAGAGATTTAATCTTGATAATTTTCATTGTCCGAGATCCAGTTGCAACAAGCACCTTAAATTGGGATGAATTCAAAATCTCTTCATTGGTGACTATGACCATATACTCTAACATAAGTTGTAATGCCAAAGAACAATAGCAGAGATGGAGAAGCTATAGGAACCTCAGAAGTGAATCCTGAAGCATTTTTCTTCAACAACATTGGGAATTCAATCCCTGTTCGAGGCTCCACGGTTTGACTTCTCCAGTCCAATTTGTGAAAACTCAAACCACTATATTCTTCACGTTCGACCTGACAAGTCCTATGTTCAATGTTCTCTTGAAGCTGAACATCACTACTCTCTAGAGGCAAAGCAAGTCCATTTGCAGACCTAATAAACTTACAATCAAAAAACTGTCCCCAATGAGAGTTTAGTAATGAACAATTGTGATGAAACTTACATAACATTCAAAGATGGTATCAACGCAGTAGCCAAGGAGAGCACAGAACACGAATGTAGCCTCTCAGCTTCATTAACAAAATGCTGAATAGTAGATTTAGGATTGTTTCCAAAGAAGCTATCTTTTGATCCGTAGTGAAATGGTAACACAGAGAAGTTCATATGTCCAAAGCTTTCCATATTCGTTGAAGAATCAAAGCTGTTACATTGATACTTAGATACTTCTTTTTGCAAATTCCCATGTGAAAACCAACAAAGCAAAGCTCCTGTAAACTTAGAGATACAACTAAATGCTTCAAAAGCGAAGCTTCCCCGTAAAAAGTTCCTCTTGGTGGGATCCATATTTGACATTTTAAGCTTTGAACTTAATTTTTCCAAATATTCTGCAAGAAAATTCAAAACCAAATTCAGAGTTTTAAAAGATCCAAATCAGCTGCTAATAAAATCAATGATCAAATCCGAATCCAAAGACAATCACATAAAGGCCAATCTTGTGATCGTTTACATTTTCGTATTAGTCAATATATAAAAAGTTTAAAATCATTAACATATAACAATAAAACGTAAAACGTAAAATTACCATTCCAATAACGTACAAGTTTCACTAGATTGCACCGAAGAGAAATTGAAGAAAAATGGAATTAGAGAAGACGATGAACATAGAAAAGCTTGAAGCCTTTTTTTTTTTTGTAACTTTTGTGTGTTTTGGGATCTCTTTGACGAAAGAGAAGAAAAAAGAATATGCTTTGGGTTAAGAAGAAGAAGAACGGCGAAGAAGAATAAGACACAATTGCACGCTTGGTGAATTCAATTTCAGGGTTCTTCGATGCAATTATTTAATTGTTTAAAAAGAAAAAGAAAAAGAAAAATATCATTGTCATCGTTCACTTTTTCTTTACTGTTTCTGAAATCACGGTGGGCCCCATATTGTGTAATAAGATTATAGTTTTAACCTAAGTTGAATGGAATCAGAAGCGGAAGCATTTGGAAGAGTAGAAGCGTAGAAGCATCTTTTAAAAAAAAAATAGGAAATGGATAAGTGTTGGAAGCGTATACATATACAAACATATATATATATATACTTAAACATTATAAAATATTTAAAATTATTATTAATAACATAAATTCAATACATTTGTATAATATATAATTAAAATTTTGCTATGAATAACATAAATTCAATACTTCGTTTTTTGCACAATAGAAGCGAGATTCCGAAAGCTTCTGAGAGCTTCCGATTCTGATTCCGATTCCGATTCCGATTCCGAAGCGAAAAGCGGACGTTGAACAAATCTTCCGTGCTACCTAGGTTTTGACATAATACATACGCGCGGGTGAATTGGTAAAGTGGATAATTTTTTCAAAAGGTAATAGGTTGAGTTACTATTTAGCATTACTAGAATGGATAGTTCTTAGTTTTTACTAGCCATATACTAACAGTTCGGATCAGGAAATACTGATCTGACTGAATCGAAATTCGTTGGATTCTGATATTAAGTAAAAGAGTTGAGCGAACCGATCGGCACAGTTTAGATATGATTTTGATTTTTGTATCTGTTAGGATACCTTAAACCATCTATCTAAACCAAAAACATCAAAACACATTACAAGTCTTTGGCTTTTGCAATTCATTTCACTCATTTATGGTTTATCTTCTCTCAAACACGAGAGAGACGAGATCTTGCTCTCCATCTCTCGTTTCCTTCTCCTAATCTTCTCGATTCGAAACTGCAAGAGGAATCAAATCATCAGCAGTTAATCATCTCGTCACTTAATCTTATCTATTTTCTCTGAGGCGATTCTCAAGTATGTTTCTAACCTTAATCACGATTTTTAGTTTTTTCAAATTAGGGCTTTTCAAATCTAATTAGGTTTGGGGTGGGGGTTGTAGTTGTAGTTGTTGATATATCGGGTTTTTAGCGTCTTTTCTCATGTGTTTGATATTTATTTTGATTCGTTTGTGACGTCAAAGTCCGTCTTTTGTGTCATTTTGGTCTTTTTTATTATTTTTGTTTAGGTCTTGAGGCGATGTGCGGGAATAATATATTTTTGGACAGATTTGAGCTAAACCAGAGCAAAGAAGAAGGAAGTATTTTGCAGCCGGCTCAAGTCTGTTGAAGTCTGCTGCCTATATATTGAAGTCTACTCAAGTCTGTTGAAGTCTACAGACTATATTTTGAAGTCTGCAGACAAGTCTACTAAAATTGACTGAAGTCTTATGGAGTTTGCCTTCGACCCAAACACTTATTTCTATTTTCTGCATTTTTGCTATTTTCTATTTTTATTTATTTCTTTAATTTTGTGAAGGTAAAAATATCCCAATAACCTAGATTTCGAAGGACGCTTTATTTTATATTCAGACCCTGGCTTTTGGAACTTGTAAGCTTCGGAGACGAATCTCTGACTCTACATCTCCTGAGAAGATTTCTGAACATCTTTGGATTTTTTATTCTATGATCATAAGTTTTTCTTTATCTCTTTGTGTTTTCTCTGTTTCTATGGTTGAGTAGTCTCCTAGTTAGGTTTATGTTTTCAAGAAGATTTACGAATCAATGAATTAAATATAGATTAGAATTATGTTAGGGTTCTTCATCTATTGTTGATCTTATTGCTAGAATTAAATTGATCCCTTAGTTTCTGATCTTAGGTTGTTTAATGCATCAAAAGTGTTTGTTCAAATGCATGAAATAACATATATGAGCGGATTATCCTTAGCCAACAAAAGCTGATGCTAAGGCGGTTCGTGAACATATTGAACCTGCTTGTTAATACTTGTATTCAATTCTAAGTTCAAACGATAATTTAGAATCTTAGGTTGCTAGATAAAGTGATAGATTCTACGACAGTGGAATAGTTAAACCTTTACGTTTGAGTTCTAGACGGTTTTTATTTGTCCTTGAATAATTATCTGCTTCATGATCTCTAAATTTTTGAGAATCAGCCTTGACCTAACGTTTTGTTTAATTGAAATTTACACCATTTTTATTTGCAATTTTTGTTTATATCACAAACCAAAACCTCATTACTGTCTAAGCTTAATTTCATTCTAAAAGAATCATAGTTGACACTTAGTCCTTATGGATTCGATCCCTAGATTGCTACTGTGACGACCGAACTCTTTTTTTTTAACATGCAATTAACAAATATTAAGTGCCCATACAAATAATATTCCACCAGTTAATTAACATTCAACAAAAAACAACGACCACGCATGGTCAACAGTTCTACCGGTTCTAGCAATCCTACAAAAGTTACAAAACCTAAAGCTACCGGTCCTAATCATCCTTCCCCTCCTCGCCTCGATTCCACAATCATGCTTTACCTTTACTTGCATCGACAAAAGTGATGCATCAACATTTGGTAAACCAAACGGTCTTCTTAATGGCCAGAAAACGCGTACTTCCTAGCCATCGGTCTTCTTAATGACCAAAAAACGTGCACACTTGGTCAATCGATCAATGATGACCCAAATAGCATCCTTGGTATGAGAAACTGGTAAGCCCACCACGAAATCCATCGTGATCATATCCCACTTCCACTCTGGAATGGGTAAACTTCGCAACAAACCCCTCGGGATCTGGTGCTCTGCCTTCCTTAACTGGCACACGTTGCACGCCGCAACCTAGTTAGCAACATCCTATTTCATCTTGACCCAATGATAATACCGCTTAAGATTCCGGTGCATCTTAGTCGCTCCTGGATGAATCGAGAACATACTCGCATGAACCTTACTCATGATCTCTCATCTCAAATCCTCGTCCAAAGGTACGCATACCCTCCCATTCACAAGGATAGTGCTATTCGCAGATACCTGATACTCAGAACCCGTTTCTCTCGAAGCCTTAACCAAGCCCTCATCTTTTTCCTGAGCCAGCCGAACTCTGCTCAAAAGATCCGCCAGATTAGTTGCCTCTAAGCCCAAAGGTTCCTGAGATACAACACACAAACGCAATGTGCTAATCTTTCTCACCAAAGACTCAACCTCATGCTTCCGAGCCAAAGCCACCCGCTTCCGACTCAACGCATCCGCAACCAGATTAGCCTTACCAAGATGGTAATCTATCTCCAGATCATAATCGGCTACTAGCTCTATCCAACCTCTGCCTAAAATTCAACTCAGGCTGAGTGCAAATTCAACTCAGGCTGAGTGCAAATGTACTTCAGGCTCTTATGATCTGTGAACACCTGCACTTTTCCGCCATAAAGATAAGATCTCCAAATCTTTAAAGCGAAAACCACCATAGCAATCTCAAGATCATGGGTAGAGTAGTTGCCCTCATGCTTCCACAGCTGCCGCGAAGCATAATCAATAACCTTCCTCCGCTGCATCAACACACAACCAAGACCAACTCCCGACGCATCGGTATACACAGAGCCGTTCCTAAGGTTGAAAAGACCATAGGCGGTGTTTCAAAAAAGGCCATATTTCATATAAATTTTTTTTTGGAAAACAATTATCATTATCTAAGAAACAAAAAATACACGCAAAAGTAAAAACTAAAATAAAAATTCCAAAACATAATTTTTCTTCCTTTCTTTCCTACAAAATCATTAACTAAACTCTCAAAGTTAATACTTTTAACCAGCTCCCTTTCGATAGGCAAGATAGCCAAGTCACTCAATCTTTCTTGCGACATAGTCGAGCGAAGATATGACTTTATCAACTTTAGCTTTGAAAAAAATTCTTTCAGCTGATGCAACTGAAACTGGAATCGTCAACAATATTCGATAAGTGATCCATGCATTAGGATAACAATCTATAACTTTTTCCAAAAAACCTAACACTTCAATAGGCCTCTTAGTTTCTGTTGGCAAAACTTCTCTTAGAAGTTTTAGTTCACAAAACAAATCTTTAGCAACAATATCTGAATGTTTGCCATGGGTCAGAGAATTTTCAAGATTGGTACAAGATGCCATCAAACTTTCATCACTCGCCGACTGCAATTTCTTCAAATCAAACAAAAAAACCAAAAATGTGTTCATACCTCTGAAATTGTTCAAATCTTGTCTCAAGCGAGCAGAGAGCTTGATCCATGATCTGGATGAAGTAATCAACTCTAAAGCTTTCCTCTGGTGATAATACCACACTTCCTTCAACTTTCTCTGACTCTTCACCATAATTTGTTTTTCTTCTGATGATTCTCTTAGATTTTTTGGGGAATATAGCCTCAACTTCCATGGAATCTGCAATTTTTTTAGCTTCTAATTTTGCTTTCTCAAAACCTGAATCTCTATACTTTTGAAAATAAGAAACCAGCCTTTTCAATTGAGAGATAGCAACATCTATGTTCATATCTTCGGATTGCAAACTCTTATTGACAATGTTCACAACAGAAAGAAGATCATACCAAATAACCATGGAAACGAAAAACTTGAAACTTCCAATTCCATGAGTTTCACTTATTGCTAGACATTCAGCTTCACTCTGCTCTTTCAGATCATCACTATTCTCAACAATGTAAACTAAAGCATTCATAATCTTAGGAGCTTGAAATCTTATTGCCTTAACACTTTCAACATGACTTTCCCATTGAGTATGTGATAACGCCTTGAGTGTTAGACCATCCACTTGATCTTCAAATATTTTCCACCGCTTAACTGAAGATGTAAAAAAAACATAAGTTCGCTGAACAATTCCGAAAAACGAGATTGCCTTTGAGGAAGTGTTTGCCATATCACAAAGTGCAAGATTAAGACTATGACAACCACAAGGTGTGTAAAACGCCCTTGAATTCATCTCTAGTGACCTTTTCTATACTCCTTTATGTTTTCCCTTCATATTAGAGCCATTATCATAACCTTGCCCCCTGACATCATCAATCTTCAACTCAAAAGCAGCCAACACGTCTTGAAGCTCACCAAAAAGTCCTTCTCCAGATGTATCATCAACTTTTAAAAATGTTAAGAAAAATTCTTCGATCTTTGTTGAAGTGGCTGAAACATCTACACAACGAATGACTACAGTCATTTGCTCGTGGTGGCTAATATCTGGAGTGCAGTCGAGAATGACAGAAAAGTACTTTGCATCTTGAATTTTCTTAATAATCTTTCCTTTTATCTCATTAGCTAACAAAGCTATCAGCTCATTTTGAATTTTGTTGCTGAGATAGTGATATTGAGATTCACCTTTTTTATACCTTCTAAGATGTTCTATCATCACTGGATCAAAATCAGCAAGCATCTCAATAAAACTTAAAAATTTTCCATTACCGTCTTCTCTGATCTTTCCGTTGCTTCCACGAAATGCTAGATTTTGTTTAGCAAGAGTTTTTACAACAGAAATTATCCTAATCAACACCTGCCTCCAATGAGCTCTCTCTTTATTCATTTCATCTTGAGCATATTTATCAATAGTCTGATTTTTCTGCAACCTGAGTTCTAGTTCCACCCACTGGTTCATACAAACAATATGTTCTCGACTAGATTCATGCTCTTTAAGCCTTTTCAAAATGTTTCTCCAATCATTGAATCCCACTGATTTTGAGTAAACTAGCCAACACCGATCTTGTTTTCTTCCATCAGTCATTTCTATTATATAATAACGATGCGAGAAATGCCTCTTAAGACCATCTTTTTCAAAGCAATAACCATCATGCAATCTTTTTATTAGACCTTGTACAACCATAAAATCTCTCCATTCATTCCATCCTTTTTTATGTTTGTCCAGTTTCCAGGATCATACATATCCAAAAATTCACAATTCTCTGTGGGATCATCACCCTTTTCACATTCAGTCTTATCTTCATCCTTTTCCTCATTGAAGTTTTCTTCATCCACATCATTGAAATTCTCTTCATCCACTGCATTCATATTCCTTTCCTGAAAATTTGTTTCTTCTCTCTCCAAATTCTCATCCATTCCATCATCTTCAACAGTATGTTGTTCGTCATTATTTTCTACAGAAGCATCAAGAGTTTCAGATTTTTTGAAATACATGAACAAGCCATTCTCTTGAGATTTAATGAGTGCATCTATTCAGTCTTTCTTTTTTCGTTTATCGTTTCCACACGGTCACTTCTTCATGCTTTTTGGAGGTATTATTCTGAAATTTTAAAAAATAATTGCAGGTTACATAATTTATAAAAAAACTTGTTAGTTTAGTTAATCAATTTCTCTAAGATTGTATACTAACAAAACATAGTATAAACTAAACTTACTTGTGATTAGTGATGGTAAACACTGAAGAAAAGGAAGAAAAGAGATGATTAGAATCTAGATTTTAGAGTTTGAAGAAAGTGGTTATGATAGAAACATGAGAAGAAGAAGAGTTAGATGCCCTAATTTTTTTAATCTCATTAACGATTAGTTTAGAAAAATAAAGAATAATGATAAAAAGCCTAATACTACTAATATTTTACAAAATTTAAGGGCCCTAAAATTATGTAAAAATTAAGGGCCCTAAGCCAAAGTTTCTAAAGTAGTAACATAGGCACGGGTCTGGGTATACACCACGTAAGGCTCGCCCGGATCAGGCAACACCAATACTGGAGTACTAGTCAATAAGGCCTTCAGTTTCACAAAACTATCCTCACACTCTGAGGACCACAAGAAAGGAACATCCTTTCCCGTCAGCTTTATCATAGACTTAACCAAACTCGTGAAACCCTTAACAAACCGCCTATAATAACCTGCCAACCCGAGAAAACTCCGAATCTCTGTGGCATTCCTCGGCCTTGGCCAAGCACTAATGGCCCGAACCTTCTCTAGATCCCACGAAACCCCTTCCGCAGAGATAACGTGACTCAGAAAACCAATCTCTCGCTGCCAGAAGTTACACTTGCTCAACTTAGCAAACAATTTCTATTCCCGCAGCTTCGCAAGAACCACATGTAGATGCACCTCATGCTCCTCTAGGCTCTTCGAATACACCAAGATATATCGATAAAAATGATCACAAAGTCATCTAGATACTCCTAGAAAACACTGTTCATCAATCTCATAAATGTTGCTGGTGCATTTGTTAACCCAAATGGCATCACTAGAAACTTGTAGTGGCCATAACGAGATCTGAAAGCTGTCTTCTGGATATCTACCTCATCGATAGGAATCTGATGATATCCCAACGCCAAGTGAAACTTGGAGAACCAAGTAGCCCCTCTCAACTGATCCAACAACTCATCGATCCGAGGAAGAGGATACTTATTCTTTAATGTGACTCGGTTAAGTCCCCGATAGTCAATGCACAACCGAAAACTCCCGTCCTTCTTCTTCATAAACAACACTGGTGCTCCCCACGGTGAAGTACTCGGGCGAATAAACCCTTTAATTAGCAACTCCTCCAGCTGCTTCTTCAGCTCTGCCATCTCTGCTGGAGCCATATAAGGAGCCTTAGATATCAGTGTCATCCCCGGTTCTAACTCAATCGTGAAAGGATCCTACTTAGATGGTGGTAATCCCTGCAACGAATGGAACACATCCTAAAACTCCCAAACCATTCGAATATCCTGCACTTTAGTCTCTTCAACGGCCTCCAGCTAAGAAATGGTAGCCAAATACCCTCACAACCCCTCTCGATCATACGCTTGGCTTGCATAACTGAGATCACGAGACTCCTAGAAGTCGCTTTCACCCCCTGATACACCAACCTCCCCTTGCCTCTGTCGAACTCGACACGCCCTCGGTGACAATCCAGATGCGCTCTGAACTTCCCGAGCCAATCCATGCCCAAAATGACATCGTATAGCTCCACGGAGTAAATAATCAAAACGGCAGGCATAGACTCTCTTGCTACCTGAACATCCATGTCTCTAACCCGACCGTGAATCATCAGGAGCTTCCCTCCATTAACCTCCATGAAACCCAAACTCACACCTGGCTCGCTTCGAACATTAGCCTTCTCGGTCAATTTCGGAGTAACTAAGCAATGCAATGCTCCAATGTGTCAAACAACACATAACACTCAACACTCCCAACACATAAGGTCCCTGCACATATACATGTGCCCAGAACCTTAACACCCCAACAAGCAACCAAAATTCCCCAACACAGAATTAAACTTAGATGAATCTAAGAAAATAGCTGTGATCGGCCTGGAACTCGGCTCTCCAGACTCGACGATGGAATACACTCGAGGTGTTGCTACCACCGGCCTAACTGGCTGTAGCACTATGTCCTCACTCTGCCGCAGCTTGGGACACTGAGGTCTAATATGTCCCGCCTCCTTGCAGTGAAAGCACACCCGAGAATCCACTCGTACCTAGCCTTTCTTAGGTGAGCTCACCACTCGGTGATCTATGCTCCCACATCCGAAGCAACCCTAACCACCCTAACTGCCTCTCAAAGTGCCATCCCGCTTCCGCTTGTGTCCTTGCATCGGCTTACCACCTCTGCTCGGACTGGACTGCTGCTGCACTGATCTCGCCTGAAAACTCGGTGTAACCATTACCACCTCGTCTTTCAGACCCTCCTCAAGTAATGCTGCAGTCTCATCCAATTCATCAACCGTGCAAAAAGCCCTAACCATGCAACGGTTCCATGAGTCAACTCTGAGACCCATCATGAATCTCTGTACATGGGCAGACTCACTCTCAACCGCTCATCTAATATAGGACCCGAGCCTGTTGAACTCCACCTTATACTCGCATACCGACCGATCCTCCTTAGTCAATCTCACAAGCCTCGACTCTAACCGGTTAAACGCCACCTAAGGGAAATACTTAGAGTTAAACTCCTCCACAAAATCTGCCTAACCCATATCGGCCCGAACTCTCCCGTCTGCCACACCCCTCCAAAGTCAACCCTGAGACCCATCATGAATCTCTGTACATGGGCCGACTCACTCTGAACCGCTCATCTAATATAAGACCCGAGCCGGTTGAACTCCACTTTATACTCGTATACCGACCGATCCCCCTGAGTCAATCACGCAAGCCTCGACTCTAACCGGTTAAACGCCTCCTAAGGGAAATACTTGGAGTTAAACTCCTCCACAAAATCTGCCTAACCCATCTCGGCCCGAACTCTCCCAGCAGCCACACCCCTCCACCAGAGATGCGCATCACCCTCCAAATAATGGACCGTAATGTCCACTTGGTATCCCGTGGGACACCTACTCGAGAAGAAATTCCTCTATATCCTCCTCAACCACGCATCATCGTCCTCAGGATTAGCACCTCCAGGGAAAAACCCCGTGTTTATCCTCTGCATCTGCTCCATCATCCTGAGGTAGGATGGGAGCTCCTCAGCAACCGCAGCTGCAACCTGAGGCTGAACCTCAACAACCACTGGTGGTACCACAGAAGCCTGAGCTGGTACCCTCTCTGGTAACCGCTCTAACAACACTGTCAAGAGATCAGCAAGACGATCATCTCGGGCCTGAGCATCACCTACTACTAAACCCGCAGCACCTGCTGCTAAACCCGCAGCACCTGCTGCTAAACCCGCAGCACCTGCTGCTAAACCCGCAGCACCTGCTGCTAAATCCGCAGCACCTACTGCTAAACCCGCAGCACCTGCTGCTATACCCGCAGCACCCGCTGGAACACATGCCACACCGGTACTCACACCGGCCATACCCTCAGACCCAACCTGACTCGCATGCGACTCATACCCTCCACCACACGACCATGACCTCTACCCCGGCCACGGCCTCCACCACGCCCTCTAGCCATCTGCAGTCGCAAGAACAGAGACTAAGAACACTAAAACACAATCATCACGATAAAGATAACTCACCGTGGAATCCCACAAGGCTCGAAGAGGATGATTCTATGACCCCATGCAACACACAAGCTATCCTAGAACCGTATCAGTTCTGATACCAAAAATGTGACGACCGCACTTTTTTTTTTTTAACATGCAATTAACAAATATTAAGTGCCCATACAAATAATATTCCACCAGTTAATCAACATTCAACAAACAATAACGACCACACATGGTCAACAGTTCTACTGGTTCTAGCAATCCTACGAAAGCTACAAAACCTAAAGCTACCGGTCCTAATCATCCTCCCCCTCCTCGCCTTGATTCCATGACCACGTATTACTTCAAACAATCAGCTAACAAGCAACCTTATGCAAAGCTAATCAAACACATCTATGACTAACCACCTAGCAATTCACAATATCAAGAAATGCTAAAAATACAAGTCACAAAACAATAGAGTCAATCGACCACAACCTATCGACCAATACTCCCGATACCCCCTATCGACCACACACAATCGACCACACCTGGTCGATAGCCCTTATTGACATCAACCTATCGACCACACCTGGTTGATAGCCATCCTAAAAACTATCCGAAGAAACTCATCGACTTACCTATTGGTCACACCTAGTCGATACACCATATCGACCTCGCTCTATCGACCACACCTGGTCGATAAGCACTAGGAAAATTGTCCAGCATGACCTATCGACCTTGCTCTATCGACCTGCCCGAGTCGATAGCGCATATCGGTCTCGCCCTATCGACAACACCTGGTCGATAGCGGGTCTGATTTCCCCACTTCTCAACTTAGCCTAGGCACACTCCTAAGGCTAAACCTCTAAACCATAACCAATACACATACCAAGCAAGGCAATAACACACCAAGCAAGTAGGGAAACACTCCCAACAAGCCATGGAATCACCAAGAAGTCATAACCCACACAATTACCAAGCAAGCATAAGAATTCACAATCAAAACTTAACAAGGCACAACAAGCACAAATCCATGGTTATCTAACCACCAGAAGCTTAGCAAACTCTAGCTAAACCTCTACAAATGACCACAAGGTTTCTAAGCAACCTAGGAACACCCCAAAGCTTAGCACAACCCCACAAGCCCCCACACATGGCTTAATGATAACCTTTGGTCACAACTCACCTTAGAATAGATGGATCTATGCTTAGATGGACTCCCAAAGCTCAAGAAAGATCTCTCCTCTTCCTCTAAATCTCACGCCAACTAGCCTCACTCCAATCCTTCCTTTTTCCCAAGCTTATCAAAGCTCCACACCCTTTGATCTCACAAGATCCAAGCTTCTTAAGCTCCACAAAATCCTTTCTCTTCTTCTTCTCTCTTCTCCCAGCTCTCACAAGCTCAGAAGCTCTCTTTTTCTCAGCCACAAATGGCGACAAGGAAGAAGAAATGAAGAAGAAGAAGCCAAAATGATTTTGTCTTCCTTCTTGAGAAAAATCCCACAACTTTCGAAATGATTTATGACACTCCCGGAACAGATCTAAATTGATTATTTCACCCTATAATCAATTTCTCGAGACTTGTCTAAGATTCATAAACTTGAAAGAACTTCCAAATTAATTAAATTAATTAATTTCCAAAACACGGGCGTTACAACTACAACATTTGTTGTGCACTTGCAGTAGTTTATATAGGGTTAGAATTATGTGTATCAAGTTTTTGGCGCTGTTGCTGGGGATCAATTGTGTTACCTTCGAATCTAAGATTGAAATTTAGTCTAAGATTTCTTTTATAATTTTTCTTCTAACTTCTTTTTATTATTTTTCTTCTGATTATGACCATGGATTGTAATGATTGGTCACAAGAAGTAGATGTCACATTTGAAGAATGCATTAAGGATGAGCACTATGTGGAGCCACCATTTGATGAGAGTATGCTTACACCAGAACAAAAAGTAAAGTTGGATGAGCTTTGCAAAGAAAATCCAACCTTGACAAGGAATGATCTAGCGATAATGATCCGAATAAACCTCATGTCTCATAAGGCATCCCTTGAAGCAAGGTATCTCACATTCAATGAGATAATGGAAGCTCGTGCACCTGAAGAGGTAATGTATTAGGTTCCACCAACACAACTAGAAGGTACATGCGATTCAACCCTTGAAATTCATAATTTTGAGGATATTCACATGCCTTGCATTGAAGAAGTAACTTATATTTTGCATTTTCCAATGCTCATTGATGAATGTTATGATTTCATATGTGAGTCTCAAAGACTATATACTCTAAGATTAGAAAAACTTGCTAGAGATTACCATGAAATATGTTTTGATGTTAAATATCTATGTGCTTTGAATGAACATGATCTTGAGTTTAAGTTTTCAATGCCTAAGGAATCTAGATCTTTTTTTGAAAAATCTTACCTAGGAGATGTGCTTGAGGTAGAAAAGATATTGAATGAGATAGAGGATCCTAAAGTTGAGATGAATTCTAGAAGTGAGGATGTTGTGTTTTACATGATTGATGGTGATGAAGTTGATTATTTGTGATGAACTCGTTTACTCATGAAATTAATTTTATTTTCCATTAAATGCATTTGATCGTCCTGAGCATTCAATCTTAAAGAAATATTTAAAGATATATGCTACATTTGTAGCTAACTTCATTGATGAATGTTTTGTCTATCTACCATGGGCAACTGTGTGTAATTTTACACATATTGTTTACTGTGTTAATAGAAGAAGGACCATTGGTCAAAATTTTGATTCTCATGATTAACATCTTTCGTGTAGTGGTCAAGCTATAACTGTAAAACAAACGCTTGGTGAGAGGCAACCCACTGGTAAGTATTTTAGTTTCTTTTTATTTTTATTTTATTTTTGCGTTTTTTTGTATCCTTCTTGAGATTTATTTTCACACCGAGATGGTGGGAAGTAAGTCGGGGGGGGGGGGGGGGGACTTGCTGGGATTAACGCTATTTTCTTTGTTTTGTTTCTCTTGAGTTATTTTGATATTTTTCTTGAGTTAGTCCAAGTTGTTTTATTAAATCAAAATTTAGTTGAAACTATAACTTCTCTTGGGACTAACCACTTTGATTTGTTACTTGAAGAAACATTGCTACAACAGTTGATTGCATATTTTACTAAGTAGAAATATGTGGGTGGATCAATCTAACTGAGAAAGTTTATGCTTCTAGGGGGTTCGAAAGATCTTGCGTTGACTCTGCACCAAATGAACCTTAATTTCTCAGCTTGGGGTTTTGTATACATCAAAGCTGATTCCTCTTCCAGCACTGTCCGTATAAGTCTGTAGTGATCACTGTATGATATTTCCAAAAAAATAAAATAATAAAAAAATAAGAAAAACTGAAAACTGTTCAATAACAGCCTGAGTTCCATGAAAAGAACTATGATGGCGAGCCTCATGATTGATTTTCCTCACAAGGAATATGAAAGTGAGTTCACATACGCGTCTCCTCACAAGGAACACGGAAGTGATTAGCGCACCGTTCTTGAACTATTTTGATTATGGGATGAGAAAATAAGAGAGGTTGTGCAAAGATCGTCTGCGTGATAAAGAGCTTGAAAGGAAAAGAATCTATAAGTTCTTTGATTGATACTCCCTTGATGAGACCACACACTTAATTAATTAAAAGAGTCAACAATGGATATTTCAAATTTCTCTAAGGGGCTTGAGCTGTATTGGGGATGATTGCTAAAGTTGTGGTTATTATACATATATACTATCTAATCTTGGATATGTGGATTCAAGGGTGTTGATCAATGCGGCGTTCTAAAGTTTGGTGAGTTTCTGTTTTCAAACCTTGACTCTATTCTTTGTAATTTTCTTGAAGACAAGCAAAAGACTAAGTCTGAGAGAGTTGATATATCGGGTTTTTAGTGTCTTTTCTTCTGTGTTTGATATTTATTTTGATTCTTTTGTCACATCAAAGTCCTTCGTTTGTTTCCTTTCGGTCTTTTTTAGAGTTTTGTTTAGGTCTTGAGGCAATGTGCGGGAATTAGATATTTTTTGACAGATTTGAGCTATACCAGAGCAAAGAAGAAGGAAGTATTTTGAAGTCTGCTGACTATATATGGAAGTCTACTGAAGTCTGTTGAAGTCTGCTGACTACATTTGAAAGTCTGCTGAAATTTACTGAAGTTTGCTGAAATTCAAACACTTATTTCCATTTTTTGAATTTTTTTATTTTCTATTTTTATTTATTTCTTTAATTTTGTGAATGTATAAATACTCCAAAAACCTAGATTTCCAGGGACGCCTTCTTTTCTATAAAGACTTTTGGCCTTTGGAACTTGTAAGCTTTGGGAGACAAATCTCTGACTCTACATCTCTTGAGAAGATTTCTGAACCCCTTTGGATTTCTTATTCTATGATCATTAGTTTTTCTTCATCTCTTTGTGTTGTCTCTGTTTCTATGGCTAATTAGTCTTCTAGTTAGGTTTAGGGTTTTCAAGGGGATTTATGAATCAATGAAACAGATATAGATAGGGAATTATCTTAGGATTTTTCATTTATTGTTGATCTTATTGCTGGAATTAAATTCAATTAGTTTCTGATCTTAGGTTGCTTAACTCATCAAAAGTGTTTGTTTAAATACCTAAAGAACATATATGGGCGGATTGTCCTTAGCCAACGAAAGCTGATGCTAAGGCGGTTCGTGAACATATTGAACATGCTTGTTAATGCTTGTCTTCAATTCGAAGTTTAAACGACAGTTTAGAATCTTAGGTTGCTAGATAAAATGATTGATACCACGGCAGTGAATTAGTTAAACCTTTATGTTTCAGTTCTAGACGGTTCTTATTTGTTCCCGAATAATTGTCTGGTTCATGATCTCTGAATTCTTGCGAATCACCTTTGACCTAACGTTTCGTTTAATTGATAGTTACACCATTTTTATTTAAAATTTTCATTTACATCACAAACCAAAACTTCATTACTGTCTTAGCTTAATTTTATTATAAAAGAATTGCAGTGTGACACTTGGTCCTTGTGGATTCGATTTCTAGATTGCTACAATATTTGTTGTGCACTTGCAGTAGTTTATATAGGATTAAAACTATGTGTATCAGTTGTCTTACTTAATGAGGATTTGGTGTTCGTTTTAACTTTCAATGGTTTGATTTTCTTGAATTTGAAAATGAACTTGAAACCCTAATCATGATTTTCAATTTTACAAATTGGGGGTTTTCAAATCGAACTAGGTCTTGTGGTTATAGATGTGTTATTTAACAAGAATTTGTTGTTTATTTCCACTAACAATTGTCTAATATTGCCTGATACTCTAAATTTCTTGAAACCATCATCGATTTTACTCTTTCCTTGTAGATGTCTTCTCAACGAAAACTTAGGCATTGAAATGTCCACATTTTGAAAGTTGAGGATATACCAAACCACCTTTTTCTTACAAAGCACTAGCAACAAGTACATAGGTGTCTTGAACCTGATTGATCTTCTTAGGATGGGTGTTTAACGAAGAGCAGATAAACCAGTGATAGACTTAAAGAAACTCAAAAATATTCGTTGAACAAAACAAGATTATGATTTCTTGAAATTTTAGCCTCTGTAACTTTCTTTCTTTTTCAGGCAATCAATAAAAGTTTGTTGTCTCTAGGTGACGTCATATTTGCCTGCACAAAGAAAGAAGATTATGAACCATTTCAAAACTCAAAGCTCACTTATCTTCTCTAGGTACTAAACTAAACCATCAAACTCAAAACTCAAAGCTCACTTCTCTTCTCTATATGACACCCCTTAAATATGTATATTAGATATTTCGTTAAATATTCTTTATGCATTGGTGGCTCAATTGGTTAGGTAGTGGTATGATCCCTAAGAGCATTAACATCAGAAGAGAACATGAGTCTCTCAAATTTTAAAAATTAATGATTTATCAATAAAAAGAAAATTTGTCAATAGAGACTCAGCTCCATATGTCTTCTCTCTATTGGCCATTTTTTTATTTTTAGTTAAAACATTAATTTTTTAAATTTGAGAGACTCACATGGGTCTCTACCCTTGCAGAGGTGGCAGATGTTAGGATTCTTAAAACCGCAGATCCTTGAAGAAGACAAAGATATTTTCGTCATTTTATATTATATTAAAATGAAAAAAAAAAAAGCAAAATGAGCATGGCAGGAATTGAACTCGAGAATTAAGGGGTAAATAACACATCACGAACCACTAGCTTACATTGATATTACTGATATATTTCCACAAAACTAATATATGTATCTATATGTGAATAAAAACATCAAAACTAATCTCCGAATAAACATTGATTATTTGATTCGGCGCTAGGCCTATGTTCACCGTCCGACTAACGCCTAACGATTTTTTTAACATGGATCTCTATTGATGTTAGTGCTTTAAATCCCACGTTCTCTAAATCCCACGTTCGACGCCTTCTTTTGTCCCTAATATTTGGTTTTCTATCTTTTATTTCCACTATTCATTACATTTATATGTGATCTCTTTTTCTTAATAGTCCATTCAATTGGTTTGTAAATTAAATGTATAACTTTTAAATCAAAGAAAATGATAAAATGATGTTTTAAAAACAATTTAAAATTGATAACGGAATTTTGTTTAGTATGTACATATAAAATGCCAAAATACTGTAAAAACATACTAACATTTTTTATAAGTTGACTCCTGTACAAGACGTTTATTGGCGCGCCACTGATTGGAACTCC
>CM051374.1:10287824-10487824 GCA_028015245.1 Cardamine occulta
ACGTAGACAGTCTACGATCAATCCGTTGGATTATTGTTTGAGCCTTGGATAAGAGAAAGAATCGCTATGTTCACAAATATTATTGCTATGTAATTGATATGTAAGACTTGTTTTGTTTAATGGGAAAAATGTCAAAATGTCAAAAAAAACCTTAACTTTCAAATTGTGGATATTTAAATCTCCAACTTTCAAAATATCGTTTAAACGACTAAGTTTTCGTTAACTTCATGATTAAATGGTTAACGTATGTTGACTATATCATTTTAGACACGACGTTAAATAAAAAAATAGAGCATGTTAACGGAGTTAAAGATTCAGTTAGCACATTTTTTACGTTGAACATTTATTATAGTATTATTTATATATATATATATATATATATTGAATGATTTATGAAATAGAAAATTGTATATAAATCTAATAAATTAGTTTCTGAAAAAGATAGTTTAAATATAATGAAATAAATAGCACATAACAAGAGATCAGAGCGTAACTTAAACCAAGAGTTATAAAAGCCAAATGATACAACAAAATCTAATAGAACACTTAACATGACTATAAGAAAATTTATAGCAAACAAAAACTGTCATCGTATGGGGTCAACACTATTATAGCACAAACTGTCATAACATTTATGGAAAACGCTATGTAACCCCTACGATAGCATTATCATTTTACTATTAATGCCATTTCCGAAAGTTTGTGGAAAATCAGTTCCTTTCTTGCCGGTTCAAAAGCCAAGGAACATTTGCTTTGAGAGGTAGTTCCCATTCGCAATAGGAGGGTTTCATCGCAGCTTGGTTAGGTCTTTGCGGGCCTCAAGTTGGTGTCGTTTCAAAGGGTCTCTGAGAGTAAAGATTATGTGCAGTCTTGGCCTATGGCTTTGTCTCTGTTTCTTGATGTGGTTTTTGTGTTTGGTGTAGGTTTGAGTTTCTCTCAATGATCCTTTGTGATGTTTGGTTTTGTTTAAACCCTTCAGTTTCACTTTTTAGTGGTGTATTTGGGAAATCTTGTCTCCCTTTGGCTTGTCTCAGGTTGTTATTTTTTTCTTCCTTGGTTGTGCTTCATCAAGTTTTAATGAAATTTCAAAGGAAAAAAGTGTAAATTTACTGCTGAAATTGTGAGATAGTGATATTCTTCATATCATTAGATTAAGTTCCTTAGTTTCTCCAGGGTTTCACTACATTGCAAATATTATACGACAATGACGAAAAGTAAGCATCGTCAAGTACCAATTTAACAGAGTAAAGAACTCAACAGAACCCAAACAGAGATAAATAACATGTACGAAAACTAAAAACCCAAAACAAAGCTAGAGGAATAATTTGTTAGTATTTTTTCTTAAAATAAGGATATGAATCAAACTTCAATCTTAAATATATTACCATCTCTTACTTGTATATACGATAGACTAAATCTTCTGCTCAACAAACCAATAATAAAAAAATTCAATCATTAAAAAGAGAAAATGGATATTTAGCCAAAAAAACCATAGAGTAAGGTTCCAGAGAAGCCACAACAACAAAATTTATCTCGTCCATCTCCATTGGATGAATTGTCAACAATTTTCAATCCTCAACAACCAAAAACATCGAGTGTTGAAAACTAAACCATTGATAATTTAAACATTTCTATCCCAATGCCCAATCTAAAAGCAGATGTAGTCACTAGGGCTGAGGGAAATTAGAGGTATTAAAAGGCGGGATTGCCCTCAGCCCTAGTGGCTACATGTGCTTCTAGATTGGTCATTAAGATGGAGATGTTACACTAATCAACAGTGGAATCACCAACACTCAATGTTTTTGGGTGTGGAGGATTGAAAATTGTTGACAATGCATCAAATGGAGATGGAGGAGGAAGATTTTGTTTTTGTGGCGTCTCCGGCACTTGACTTTATTGTTGTTTTGGCAGAGTATTCATTTCTCTTGTTAATGATTGAAAATTTTAATTATTGGTTTGTTTAGCAGAAGTTTTAGTCTATCGTGTATATAAGTAACATATTGTAATATATTAAAAAATGAAGTTTGATTTATATATCTTTTAATAATTGTTTTAAGAAATAAATACAAAGAAATTAGTCTTCTAGTTAGTATACGAAGAAATGGGATAAATCTTCAAGCCACAATCAAAACTATTTTGAAAACACAAACAAGTCTGAATCCAATAGTCCTTGTATCTCCATATCTTTTAAAACATAAATCTTCAATACACCATCAATCTGGTAAAACAAATTTTCCCATATTGCTAACAAACCTTTTCGCAAAAGTTAAAAAAAAAAAACTCAAACAAATCAAGAGGTGAACGATAGATGTGAATATACAATTATCAAGTGCAGATCTATGGAATCAAACTTTCCTATCATTGTCTTCTTTGGGGATTAAAAAATTCATCAACAGAAGCAGTAGTACAAAAAGACACAAATTTCCAGCAGATATAAATGAAATCACACTCCACAAGAGAGTATCAATCAGACCCATAAACCATAGATCAATGTCCTCATCAAAACGGGAGATCTAGAAAAACCCAAAAAGAGTTACCTTTTGGAAATTGAGAGGAAATACTCCGTGAAGATAAGGAGAATGAGAGGAAATACAGTAAGAGAGTGGTGTAGTATCGAAAGCTTGAGAACGATCTTCAATGGTGATTGGTGAGATCTACAAAACACATAGACGAAAGTCTACATATCGATTTGCTTTTTGCGGTCCCACTTGGATGTTTGAGAAATGAATCTCTAATAAAATCAGACAAAGACAAATCAATTTATCAAATACTGTCGGATTATCGAGTTTAGTTTGAGGGAGATATCAAAAATGTCGGGTAGAGGAATTAGGTTTAGGGGTGAACGATAAGAAACCGACGCCGTTTAGTTACATATTTCTTAGAAAAAGAAACTTGACAGATGCCCATAACCCAATAGGTAAACTCGAATAAAATCCGATGTAAATAAAACTTGCCTGTTTTAGGCCCATTTTTAACATTATAAGCATATTCATGGGCTCAATATTTTATATGGGTTTTGGATACTCAGTGGGGTTTTACCCATCTTTAACATGTCTAATCAAAACACTAAACTATTTTTTTTAATTTCAACAACCAAGCAAGCATTTATTTCAGGTTTAATTAGTTCACAAAGTGTCTTAACATCAACTCTCGTTGGTCAAGGAAACTTTAAGAATAGAGCATTGTTTTTCATTTCGGTAATCTGAAGTTAAACTCTTACAACTCATCGATTGGTAATTCCACAACCTATCATGGCGTCATTCGATCCACCACCATCTCACACCAAGTCATTATCGCCTCAGCTGTCGAACTGTCGAAATTGGGATCGATCTCCTCACCAAGATCATATCACCATGAGAGACGCCAGAGATGAGCTACGAATGACGTCAATTTCCTCTTTTGAGAGAGAGAAAATCTCATGAGAGAGAAATTTATTTTTCAGCTCAATTTATCTATCCTACAAAAATCGTCCAGATCCATCACAACATATTCACTGGCATCAAATACCATTTAATGTATCTAAAGACTGACACTTCCATGCAGAAAATTTGAAAAACTTTATTTCTCTATCACTTTATGAAAAGAAAAAAAAATTATTTTATTTATTAATTACAGAGATAGAAATAAGTTTTTCTTACTAAATATTTAGACACCACACAACTAACATGTTAATGGATATTTCTTTACTTCTGAAATGTGGACAAGAAGCAACTAGCGTGTTAGCATAAGCATATATCAATAAATGTAAACATTCAAAATTAGTTTGACAGACCGGCATTAGTGAAGTTGTGGTTCACAATAAATGTTATTCTTCTGCAAATGTAAAATCATTTGACAAAAGATTGTAATTTCTTTTGTTAAATAAACCAAGTGCAATAGCTCCAGAAGTTCCAATTTCCAAAAAACAAATATCTCAATGAGAGAGGAATCTGTGAGTTGTTTGAACGAGGGAAAAACATTTGATGATGGGGTTTACGATGGAGTTCGGAGAGTAATCCTTGGAGAAGACATGGATCATGGTGTTGCCTATCTCAAAATGGAATACGGGAAACAAAATGTCGTCTTTGAACATGAACATGGAAGAAACACAAGACAACAAACATAGGTAATTGAGTTTTTAATTTGGTTGATATGTCGTTTCTCAATTTGCGTTTGGTTGATATGTTTTTCTAATTTTTTTGTTTGTTTTTTCAGTACTCATTTATGGTGGAGAATCAACACGGAAAAAACACCGGTCAACAAACAGAGATAATTGTGTTTTGAATTTGGTTGATATGTAGTTTCTCAATATGTGTTAGATTGATCTGTTTTTCTAATATTTTTTGTTTTGTTTTTTTCAGTCCTAGTTTACGGTTGACTACCCGAACGAGTATATCACATCAATTGTGCCTACTTTTTAAGTATAGAAATTGACGACAAAGACAATTTTGATTCTAAAGACTATGCGAAAAATTTGAAAAACCCTTATTTCTCTCTCACTTTCTGGAAATTGTATTAATTATATTTTATTTATTTATTACAAAGATAGAAATCAGTTTTTCTTAATAAATATTTTATATACCAGACAGCTAACGTGTTAGTGGATGCTTTTTTACTTCTTAAATGTGGACAAGAGGCAAATATCGTGTTAGCATATGCATATATAAATAATTGTATACATTCAAAATTAGTTTGACAGACCGAGATTAGTGAAGTTGTGGTTCACAATAAATGTTATTCTTCTACAAAGGTAAAATCGATTCATAAAGGTTTGTAATTTTCTTTTGTTGAATAAACCTAGTCCAATAGCGCCAGAAGTTCCAATTTTCAGAAAAAATGTCAATGAGAGAGAAATCTGTGAGTTGTTTGAATAAGGGAAAAACATTTGGTGATGGGGTTTACGATGGAGATCGGAGAGTGATCCTTGGAGAAGACATGGATCATGGTGTTGCCTATCACAAAATGGAATACGGGAAAGAAACACCGGGCTACAAACAGAGGTAATTGAGTTTAAAATTTGGTTGATATGTTTCTCAATGTGTTTTGTTGATATGTTTTTCTATAAAAAAAATTTCTATTTAAAGTCCTTGTCTACTGTTGAGCATCAACACGGAAAAGAAGCTCCGAAAAACGAAAAGAGGTAATTGTGTTTTGAATTTGGTTGATATGTAGTTTCGCAATATGTGTTTGGCTCATCTCTTTTTCTAATTCATTTTGATTTATTTGTTTCATTCCTCATTTATGGTTGACTACCGAATGAGTATATCACATCAATTTACCTAATTTTTACGTATGGAAATTGATGGAAAAACGGTTTTGGTTCTCAATACTCAAACTTCCATGGGGAAATTTTGAAAAACCTTATTTCTCTCTCACTTTCTGAAAATTTGTTTTTATTTTATTTTATTTTTAATTACAGAGACAGAAATCAGTTTTGTCTCAATACTTATTTTATTTCTCAATATTTGTGTGGTTGATCTGTTTTTCTAATTCTTTTGTTTTGTTTTTTCAGTCCTCGTTTATGGTTGACTACCCGAATGAGTATATCACATCAATTGTGCCTACCTTTACATATTGAAATTGATGACAAAGACAGTTTTGGTTCTGAAGACTCAAACTTCCATGCGAAAAATTTGAAAAACCTTATTTCTCTCTTACTTTCTGAAAAAAAAAATTCTTTTATTTTATTTACTAATTACAGAGATAGAAAATCAGATTTTCTTAACAAATGTTTTAAATACCAGACAGCTAGTATGTTAGTTGATGTCTCTTTACTTCGGAAATGTGGACAAGAGGCAACTAACCTGCTAGCATATGCATATATCAATAACTGTACACTTTCAAAATTAGTTTAACAGACCGACATTATTGAAGATGTGGTTCACAATAAAAGCTATTCTTCTACAAAAGTAAAATCATTTGATAAAGTTTTGTAATTTTCTTTTGTTAAATAAACCTAATCCAATATGTGGGTTTTTTGAATGAGGGAAAAATAATTGATGATGGGGTTTACGATAGAGTTCGGAGAATGATTCTCAGAGAAGAAATGGATCATGGTGTTGCCTATCTCAAGATGGAATACGGGAAACAAAATATCGTATTTGCGCATGAACACGGAAGAAACATGACAACAAACAGAGGTAATTGAGTTTTGAATTTGGTTTTTATGTCGTTTCTTAATATATGTTTGGTTGATATGTTTTTCTAATATTTTTTTTTGTTTTTTCAGTCCTAGTTTACGGTTGAACATCAACACTAAAGAAACACCGGACAACAAACAAAGATAATTGTGTCTTGAATTTGGTTTATATGTAGTTTAACAATATGTATTAGGGTGATCTGTTTTCTAATATTTGTTTTGTGTTTTTTTCAGTTCTCGCTTACGGTTGACTACCAGAACGAGTATATCACATCAATTGTGCCTACTTTTGAAGTATGGAAATTGACGACAAAGAAAGTTTTTGTTCTGAAGCCTAAAGCTTTCATGCGGAAAATTTGAAAAAGTGTTTTTATTTTATTTATTAATTACAAAGATAGAAATCAGTTTTTCTTAAATAAATGCCTTAGATACCATACAACTAGCGTGTTAGTAGATGCCTCTTTACTTCTGAAATGTGGACAAGAGGCAACTAGCGTGTTAGCATATGCATATATCAATAAATGTACACATTTAAAATTAGTTTGACATACCGACATTAGTGAAGTTGTGGTTCACAATAAATGTTATTCTGCTACAAATATAAAATCATTTGATAAAGGTTTGTAATTTTCTTTTGTTAAATAAACCTAGTCTAATAGCTCCAGAAGTTCCAATTTTTAGAAGAAAAAAAATGTCAATGAGAGAGGAATTAATAGGTTGTTTGAATGAGGGAAAACATTTGATGATGGGGGTTACGATGGAGTTCGTTGAGTGATCCTTAGAGAAGACATCGATCATGAAGTTGCCTATCTCAAAATGGAATACAGGAAATAAAATTTCGTTTTTGAGCATCAACATGGAAGAAACACCGGAAAACAAACATAGGTCATTGAGTTTTGAATTTTGTTGATATGTCGTTTCTCAATATGTGTTTGGTTGATATGTTTTTCTAAATTTTTGTTTTTGGGAATTTTACCAAATATGCCATAGGCCCATTAAGAGTTTTCTAAAATATCATTTATTTCTCTCCTTTCAAATCTACCATTTTTTATGGCAGATGGATGGATGGAAAGCCAAAACTACCCTCTGTAGACAAATGAGTGTTTTGTAATAGTTTGGGTGGAAATTAATAGTGGACAAGAATGTTAAAACAAATAAAACTACTTTTACTAGAGATAGACAACAATCTAATATGATTAGCAACAATCTCCTATTATAGATTAGTGGACAAGTATTATTGAGTTCATCTACGAGAACAACTACGAAATTTTGAAAAGGTGTGGAATGTATAAACTCAGAAATTCTTGAAAACCCAGAAATTCATAAATTGAAAACTCCATAAATCATGTCAATTAATATTGATCAATATTGTGGACAAAGATAAGAAAGAACAAAATCTGGGAAAAACAATTAGAACAAAAAAAGTAAAAATCTGAAATATTTTTTGTTGTGGAAGAAAAAAAAAGATAACAGAGGAAGAAAAAGACAAAGATAGAAGAAGGAGAGATTAAGGAGATGTCGAAAGAAGAGAGAGGAAAAGAGAGAGAAAAATAAATAAAGTCTGTGATAGAGAGAAAGAAGAATAAATGTTTGAGATATATGGAGGGTAAGTAAGTTATTTTAATTATATGGAAAGTGTATGAAAATGGTATATTTGAAAGGAGTATGGAGAAATGGTATTCTTGAAAAAAAGTAGACCTATGGCATATTTGGTAAAATTCCCTTTGTTTTTTAGTCCTCGTTTACAGTTGTGCATCAACACGAAAGAAACACCGGACAACAAAGATAGGTTGATACGTTGTTTCTCAATAGTTGTTTGGTTGATCTGTTTTACGAATTCTTTTTATTTGTTTTTTTTTCAGTCCTTGTTTATGGTTGACTACCCGAACGAATATATCACATCAATTGTCCCTACTTTTTACGAATGAAAATTGATGACAAAGACGATTTTGGTTCTGAACACTAAAGCTTCAATGCAAAAAATTTGAAAAACCTTATTTATCTCTCACTTTCTGAAAAATTGTTTTTATTCTATTTTATTTATTAATTACAGAAATAGAAATCAGTTTTTTTTAATAAATGTTTTAGATAGCAGACAACTAGCGTGTTAGTGGATGTCTCTTAACTTCTAAAATGTGGACAAGAGGCAACTAGCCTGCTAGCATTTGGATGTATCAATAAATGTACACATTCAAAATTAGTTTGACATACAGACATTAGTGAAGTTGTGGTTCAAAATAAATGATATTCTTCTCCAAAGGTAAAATCAATTGGTAAAGGTTTGTAATTTTCTTTTGTTAAATAAATCTAGTCTCAATAGATCCACAAGTTCCAATTTTCAGAAGAAAAAAAAATGTCAATGAGAGAGGAATTTGTGCGTTGTTTGTTTGCTTGTGTGAATATATATATATATATATATTCCGTCAGAAATCCGTCAAATTTTCCAACGGATCCTATATATTGTTTTAAAAAAATATGGCATCTACAACACATATGTATCATGTGTTTAATGTGATCCATCAGAGATCTGTTATAAAATTCTGACTAGGGTTTAGCTGCTCGTTTTCAAAATGATCGACAATAACTAATCCTAAACACAATCATACAACTTTTTTCAAAAACGTACACCATAAATTAGTCATATAAACAAGTTAATTTGTTGTTTGCATAATTTTCATATTTAAGAGTTAAGTGTTAGTTAATGTTTTGTATACTTTATGTTGTGTAACATTGATAATTTGAAACTGTTGCTTTGCTACATTTTGATATAAAATAAACTCCATCTTAGTTATACATCACTAATATAAATGATTCTCTTAATATAAACATTTTTCCTGCAAAATGGATCGATTTTAAAACCCTAAACGCCAAATCCATCAGAAATCTGTCGGAAATTTCTGACGGATTTTCGACATACAAAATTTTTCGTTAAAAAAATATCTGTCGGAAAATTTGACTTTTTAATTGTTTTCAATTACCGCGAGAATCAAATTCGTTTAAATTTATCGCAATCCGTTGGAAATTTCTGACAGATCTGCCCATGAGTTTCCTTCTGTAACTTCCTAAGATTTATCTATGGCATGAACCTACCCTTCGGATGCAGTATTATGCAATTCTGGAGCGGCCTGAGCTTTGACTGTTGCGGCATCACACTTGTGACCCATGTCTGGCAAACCCGCAGTCAGGCATTCATTGATGGTTGAGCTTCTCTTTGGGTTGATAGCTGAGGCATATGTTACTGGTCTCAAAAGAATCGGCAACATTGGAGCCGGCTATAAGGTTTCTTTTAGATCTGGTGAGATTAGGTTGGTGGAAATTTCAATGATGAGCATGTCGTTAATGTCGGAGCTGAGGCATTATTCGATGGAGCTGATGAAATAGCCGACCCAGGGGGTGATTACTACTTCTTAACTAGAGATTACGAAGAGTAGGAGCCGGGAGATGAATATCCCGAACGGGATTTAGATCTCGGAGACTTTTTTTTTTTTTTACTTCCCCATGAGGAGGGAAAAGCCTAAAAGCGAGAATGGGTGAGGGTTCCAATGCCTTGAGAGATGTCAGAGATGAGCTATGAATGACATCAATTTTCCTCTTTTGAGAGAGAGAAAATCACATTAGAGAGAAATTTATTGTTCAGCTCAATTTATGACGTCAAATTCTACCACAACATATTCACTGACATCAAATACCATTTAATGTATCTGAAGACTGAAGCTTCCATGCGGAGAATTTGAAAAACTTTATTTCTCACTCACTTTTTTGAAAATTTGTTTTTATTTTATTTTATTTATTTATTACAAAGACAGAAATCCGTTTTTCTTAATAAATGTTTTAGATACGAGACAGCTATTGTGTTAGTGAATGTCTCTTTACTTATGAAATGTGGACAAGGTAAAATCAGTTTGACATACCGACATTAGTCGGTATCTGCATATACCATGTTAGCATATGCATATATCAATAAATGTGCACATTCAAAATTAGTTTGACATACCGACATTAATCAAGTTGTGGTTCACAATAAATGTTATTTTTCTACAAAGGTAAAATCATTTGATAAAGATTTGTATTTTTTTTGTTAAATAAACCTAGTCTCAATAGCTCCGAAAGGTTCAATTTTGAGAAGAAGAAAAAATGTCAATGAGAGAGAAATTTGTGGGTTTATTTAAGTTCAAGACATCGCTTGGAAGAGTGTCCCAACACTTTTGTGAGGATGCCTTGAAGTTGGAAAAGCAACCAGCTGTCATATATTCATTCTAGTTTGATAATAACAGAACTAAGCTCGTCGACTTGTGTGGACTCCACTACAAGAATGCAGCTGCAAAACAGACAGATTTTCCGATGGAATAAATTTTCGACTAAGTACGTATATTTTAGACGGGTCAAATCCATCTGAATTTTTCTACAGATTTCTAATGGACTTCCAATGGAATCCGTCAGAAAAATATCATTTAAATAAATAAATAAATAATATATATAAAAGTTCTGTCAAACTTTTATCGAAATTATATATATATATATATATATCAAATCTTATGGCTCTGATACCATAAGAAGCGTCACTTGGATACACTCAATCAAACTTTTCACAACCCCGTTACAATGTATTGGGGGAACCATGTCTTAGAGTGAAATAAGATTGAAAGGTTGTATACCGAGAGGTGTTGATAGAAAAATTTGGAATTTATTATAACAAGTACATTTTTATAATTAGCAACTTACAAATTAAAAACGGAAGAAGAGTTCTTGACTCGAGATGGAAGAGGTGAGAGGGTTGCTTAGAGAGAGAGTGTGTAAGTTGTGTTTTGAAGAATTGTGCGATACTTCTTTATATAGAAGTTTATATGTGTATTTAAATATTTAGTGCGTTTTGTAGTGTGTTTCACTGTAGCCTCGAGATGCCTCTTTACTTTTGTGGCCGACATCTACTGTGGTTGATTTTGGTGGATTTTGACGGATTTGTCTTTTGCTTTTGTAGTTGAAACCGGAGTTGTGGCCGACATCGTCTGTAGTTGATTGCGGATTTTACGGAGACTTGGTAGTGCGTATGATGTTGTCATTTGGCTCCGTTGTTTGGACTTGTTTTTAGATAGAGATGTTTGTACATCTTTTATGCTTTTTAGCAAAGCACCAGCTTTTAACGGATTTGATTATTCTTTACTGAAGCCGTTTGCTTTGGAATAGCCTTAACTTATCAGGTGTTAAGATGACCATTTTTTTTATAAGTATGAAATATATTACAACTGATTTGTGGGGGATTATAAACTTTTCCTCCCCTTAATGTTACATTAACGTTAGCTTTAATATATATATATATATAATTTTTTTTATATATATCATCTTCGTCTAATTCCGGTTCACTTCCGGATGCTTGGAAGTTTTGTGTTGATATCGTCAGTAGAAATCACAGCGAGATTGATTTGATTTCTTCTTCTGATTTTGCAGCTGCTAACATCGACAACATTTTTGATTTTTGGGCTAGGAAGAGAGTCATTTCTGGTGTTTGGATTAATTTTTGTGGGGCTGGTGGATTAAGAGTTTTGGAATTTTGTGATCTAATCCATTCAGAGATATTTGAAGGATATAAATTTGAGGGGATTCTGTATTTATCCCACCATTTGACTTTAAATCTTCGTCTGATAATGAGTATTGTATCATCCGAAAATTCAAAAGGCCATGTGAAAACCCAGGGCAAATGGAAATTAGAATGAAAAAGGACCAAGGCGGGAAATCTTTTTTCACCTTCAAAGTTGTTCCACCATTGATTAAACCAGAGAGGAGATTTAGATAGGTTACATTCGGTGTCGAAAAAGATCAACCACGTGTGTTTGTGTTTGGGGGATTGAATAAGGAAAGCATTGTACCAAGCTTGGCAATAATCCCAGTAATTGAATGGGATACTGTAGCAAGAGATATTCGAACAATCTTCTGGAAACTTTATATTATCATTGAGATCATAATCCCAATCTCTTGGGGAAATGATTTCATGAATTTTAAAAGTCGAATAAGCAGGGGTCGTGTGACTTGCATCCAAAAAATTATGTTTGAAAGTAACTTATCCTGTGATTTCCAAAATTGTTTGGTAAAATAAAACAGGTTTTTTCATAATTGTATGGTTTGAAAACCTGTTTTTTCCCAAAAAAACTTTTCGATCGTGAAATACGGATCATTTTCAACAAAAAAGTATTTTTCTCATGTAATCATATTTTGATATGTTGGTTTTTCAAAATATTCCGAAGGTGGATTGTTTAAAAATTCCTTTAAAACAATTTGTGAATTGTTTAAAGGTTTTGAAATTTGTTTTGAAGTCTAGTTTTGTTTTGAAACCATTTTTAAATTGGCTTCAGGTATTTCAGAAATTGCAAGAGAAGGGGGTGGTTTTGAAGGACTACCTTTCTCTTGTTTTGAAAAACTTTATTCGAAAGCTTGTTGTAGGGACCGTATTTGTATCAAGATTTCTTCAGGGGTTTGAAGACTTTTTTCTTCTTTTCCTGGTTTCCTTTTTGTAATTGTAATCCACGGTTGTGTTTCTGGTTCTGTCTTTGGTTTGTAGGTATTTGGAGTTGGTGTTTTGTCTTGGTTTTGGCCTGAACAGGGGTTTTTCCCCTGACAACCGTCTTTGGGGGCATCGTACCTGTTTTGGAGAAACTCTCGAGTCAGGAAATCTGGAACATAATTTGTTTCTCCTTTAATATATTCTATATCAAAATCGAAAATACTTAGTAAAGCCTACCATCGGGCGAAAATCTGTTTTGATGCAAGGTTTTTTACATCTTTTTGTAAAATATCTTTAGCACTTTTGCAATCAATTCTTAGTAAAAAATTTTGGTTTAAAAGATCACTTTGAAATTTCTGTATACTTAGTATTTCCTTTTTGATGGTCGAATAATTTTTTTGAGTTTCATTCCAATGGGATGAAGTAAATTGCATTATATTTTCATGATTATTTGTTCTTTTTTGTTTTAGAATGCCCCCGTATCCTAGATCAGAGGCGTATGTTTCCACTATTTTTCCTAATTTTGGATCCGCTATATGCAGGCATGGGATTTCTAAGACTTGTTTTTTAATTTGTAGGACTACTGCGGTATGCTCTTCTGTCCAAGGGGTTGGGTTTTTCTTTAGATGATCATGAAGTGGTCTAGCTAATCTGTTAATGTTTGGACAAAAATCTAGTACATAATTAAGGCTTCCTAAGAACCTTTGTAATTGGGTTTTATCCAAGATTTTATCAGGGAATTTATTCGAAAATTATAATGATCTTTCTATTGGTTTTATCATTCCTTTTGAAACATAATGACCAAGGAATCGTATTCTAGTTTGGAATAAAGACATTTTTGATTTGGAAAGAACAAGTCCATTTTTACGTGCGAAATAGTAAAAAGTTTGGAGATGTTTGAAAATATAAGTATATCGTCAATATATACTATACAAAATTTTGAATAATCTGAAAGTATATCATTCATTATTCTTTGAAATTCCGAAGGTGCATTTTTTATACCGAAAGGCATTACATTCCATTGGTATTGTCCAAAAGGAACAGTAAATGCTGTTTTATAACGATCAAATTCGGATATTTGGATTTGCCAAAATCCTGATTTTAGATCGAATTTTGAAAATATATGTGCGGACTGAAGTTTTTGAAGGAGGTCTTTTTTATTTGGAATCGGATATCTAATCTATTTTAATGATGTATTCAAAGGTTTATAATTTATCACGAGTCTTGGAGTTCCCCTTTCTATTTCAGAGTTTTTATTCACATAGAAAGCTTCACAAGCCCATGGAGATCTTGACTTTGAAATTAAATTTTTGTTTAAAAGTTCTGAAATTTCTTTTTTACAATGATTCTCTAGGTCAGAGTTCATTTGTATTGGGCGAGCTTTTGTAGGAATTTCTTTTTCATCGAATTTTTCTTCATAGAGTAGATCAACTATGTGTTGTTTTCTATTCCAGAAGGTTGTTGGTAAGTCAGAGCATAATTGTTCTTCGAAAAACTTAGTTAGTTTTGAATTTTTTTTTTTTTGTAATTGAAGTTTCTAGTGTTTCTTTTGTCTTTTCAACAAGAAATTCCGTTTGCAAATTTTCCCAAGTGGAATTTTTTGCTATGTATCGGTGTATTTATTGAATTTTCTTGTATTGAGCAAGCTTTTATTAAGTTTAAGCTTCTCTTTTTCGGTGTTTCCATGAATTTGAAAAGAATATTTTATCTTGTGTTTTGAAGGAGATTGTGAAATGACCCATCCCGGAAACCACTAAACCGGGACCGGTTCAATAAACGTAAACCACACAAAACTAGCATTTTAAAATATCTTACAACTTAACCAATTAATCCAATATAATAATAAAAATGTTCTAACAATCTAGCGGAAGCAATTCAACAATAAAAACTAATCTGAATAACAAATATCCGATATAAATAAAATAAATGAAAACTATCCCAGTATGTCATCCTAGTCCGTCACCGCAGTTCCACGAGCTTCAGCTAGCTTTATCCTTTCCCTTACCTACGCCATTACGAATAGACGCAGTCAGTATTTAATAAATACTAAGGAAGCGATCAACCCGTCTACTAGGTCAATTAGGACAAAATTATGAAAATACCCCTCTGATATAATCAAATATCCGGACTCGACAAACAACACAACAATGATTTAATAAAATTAATTCACCGCAAACTAATGAATTAAATCAATCAACTACAATTTAAAACATCCAAAATTGACTAAAACAATTAATTCGCAACAATTAATTCAACAATAATTCATAGAAAAATTACATAAAATAATCTCATAAATAACGGCAATTCTAGCAATTTTTCCAGAATTTATCTCAGCAATAAAAATACCGCGAAAATCACAAAACACAGAATTAAATCCTAACACTGAATTATCTCGGGAAATAATTCCGTAAATCATCCGACCACGGTACTGCACTCACCTTAGCCACTCGTAGCACTTTTCAACACAACTTTTCTGCGACTTCCGGAAACTTTTTCCGCGCTATCTACACCCTCAATTCCTAAACCCGCAACCTAAAATAATAAAATATTATTAAATTAATATAAAATTATTAATCCATGAATTTAGACGTAACATGACTTATTAACAACTTCTTCGTCTCCAACTTGATGACACCATAACTGCCATCTCCTCCCCACTTCACGACGTTCACCACCGCCATGATCCCCACGTCGCCACAACTCCACAGCCATACGTCTAACTCCAGCCACCGTAACATCCCTCACTACAACGAGACGACGACCTCACATCATCGCCAACTAACTCACCGCTCGCAAACCACACCTCATCACGTCTCCACCGTGACTCGCGCACAACATCACCCACCGAAACTCATCACCACGCCACCATATCACATCAACCTCAACAACCCACATCCAATCACGCCCCATCGTTCAACCAGACCATTCAACATATCCGTGGCTCAGTCCCCACCACCACGTCAAAGTCCGATCACCACCACTCACCACCGCGCCATCGTCCGATCACCACCACCGATCAACATGTCCAAAACCCCCAACCCGAACCAAAACAAGAGAGAGGGAGAGAGAGAGATTACCGTGATAGGGATAGAGGGAGTGATGGCTCGATCTTCACACACAAAGGCGGCTAGGTTTCTGAAACTTAATGTTTTTCGTCTGTTTTGTTTCAATGAATTGATAGTATAAAGGGTGAAATGTCGAACCTAATCTAGAGCATGTCTATAGCACTTAACATGTGGATTAAGCTAGCAAGTCAAGCAATATATTTTAGGGGTTTTTCTTACTAACAACCTAAAATACAGAAATTTAAACTAGAGATGCAGAGCCTGTCACACTCTAACAAATCATGGACTAAAGATGCAAAAACTAAGACTAGTTGCAAAATCTTAAGTGACTCGAGTAGGTCACTCGAGTGGTGCACTCGAGTGGACTTGGCTGAGTGGTATAAGAATTCTAATGAAAGCGATAAACAAGAGATCTAAAAATAATGACTAGTTCAAATAAAAGGCAAAGGGATCTCGGGGATAGACTCATAGGATCATCTACACTCTCATGCCATGGGTGCTAATTTAATAAACTCAGGGTGAATCCCTTGACGACGGATCTCACTTCCAATCCAACCCACTGTCATGGCGAAGGGTCTCAGCAAGTGACTAAGGATCGATCCGTCAAAGCTAAAAAAGACTCATAACAAGTGAGTAGTTGGGTCGTGACGTAAATCAACATCTGATGCACCAACTCTCACACTATTGTGTCTTAATCCCTGGAAAAACTAGATCTGATGGTTCAAGGCGCTTTTGCTGCTCATGAATTCATCTAAAATTATGATCCTCTTGATCAGAGAGGTACAAGCATTAAAAACGAGAACCCAAGAGGGATTTTAAAACCGAATTAGCATAAATCAGCAAAAACCCATGGCGATCGAGTGAGACTACCTAATCCATCCCTGAAAAACCCTAAAATGACTACTCACTCATCAAGATCATCATCGAAGTCAAAAGCCCAGAAAAGCTAAGACTTGTCATAGATGAAGGATGATCTGATGAGAAAGAAATTTCGAAAAAGGAACAGTAAATCAAAACTCGATCTTATTAAAATTACTAAGAGTTGCAAAATTCCGAATCGAAATCTAAAGATAAACTAGAAAGAGAAAACTAAGAGAGATACAACTAATTATTCTAAGGCGGTGCGGAATTCTATTTGTGTCAGTGCTCTCCCCACGAGTTATGATTATTCTTGGTATTTATACATAAGAATTAGGGATAATGAGAATTCGCCAAAATTTGCAGAATCTTCTAGAAGCGGTGCTCACCACTCGACCCAGCAGTCGAGTGGTCTGGTCTAGTAGCTTCCTCCAGTCTTCATCCGAGTAGCCTCCTCGAGTAACTTGAGCTTCCTTTGCAGTCTTCAAATCTATGGCTTCATGTCACTCGAGTCATGATTTCTTGCAGAAATCCCTACGTCGCTTTCGCAGCCTGAGAGGTCACTCGAGTGATGACTCCTTGCAGCTCCAAGTACCTGAAAGTATCACATGTATGCAAAATGTATGCAAACTAATGAAAAGAGACTAAATATCCTAAATGTCAAATAAATGCGATAAGTGATAAGAGTAATACCTAAAACCTATGCTAAGTTGCAATAAAACAATAGTAAAAACATGCCAAAATGCAATGTTATCAAACTCCCCCAAACTTATCCTTTGCTTGCCCTCAAGCAAATAGAAAGAATAAGATGAAAGGAGTAAGGATGAAAGTGGGGATTCGGAACCTAGCAAACTAAGCAAACCTCTGAAGTCAACACCACAGTTAAGAGTTCTAGCATGCAAATCACAACAGTTTTACTTAAAAGCTTTAGCCATACTCATCTCATAGAATTCAACACTAAGACTCAGCCAAAACAAGCATTCAAAGTAAACTATCCCTTTAACATTTATTAAGCACGAACTGGTGGATCATGATATGCAATAACTAAAACTCATTTGGTTGAGGGACAAGTTTAAAGAGATAAAAGTGATCTCTTCTTCCTCTGGTTTAAGCGCAAGTATCAGGATCTCTCATCGAAAAGGGATTGAATTTTAAGAGAATGCTAAAGGTAGAGCCAAGTGATGCATACAGGAGCAGACTATCATCTACCCATGATCATCCAATGACTTCCCTAACTCTAAAACCTCAGAAACTGAACCTAGCACTACCCTTTGGTTTTTAAAGACTTTCTTTATTTTCTCTATGAATCCAAGGATCGATCTTTCTGTTTTCTTCTAAGGAGAGGGTGTTTCTACATTTTTTTCTTTAATTTCTAGCGGATTTGGAAATTTTTTTATTTTTTTCTAAGACTTGAGTCGACCACTTTGGTCGAGTAAGCTACTCGAGTGGTCTGGCTATATTTATTTTTTTCTTTTTATTTTCAAGATTCAGAGCCAACTCTTATATTTTTCTTCCAAATCCTTTACTAGACTTATACATTTTCTTTGAACTACCCTCTCCAAAGACATAGATTTTCTTAGCAAACTCTTTTCTTTCTTTTCTTTCCCAAACTCAAACCCAAAACCCATTCGAACCCGTTAGCCTAATCTAATTCGAAAAGTGTGAACCAGAGACTACATGAGAGGCTACTCCTGTCGGCAAAACCTAACACTTTCTCTACAATTCAATCTGAAAATAGGCCTTACTTCTCTCACAATTGATGTATTGGTCTGAAATGAAGTTTTTGGTTTGGTTTTGTGGAACTGTCTCAAATGATGGAGACAGCTACTTGGATTAGCAAGAGTGGTAAAAGGTGAAAGAAAATCCAAGTATTTTGTGGTATCCATGAGTTTTAAGTTTTAGAGCATATCATGATAATTAAGTTTTCAAATTTAAGATTCAAATTCATAGGGATAGATTTACAAGTCACAGCAAGTTTTTAACCAAGTGAGAGTGCTAAGTTCAATTCCAAGCAAGGTGCAGCCTTATGTTTCAAACTAAGGTGAATGCATAAGACAACTTATAACTATGGCACTGAAATCATATGTTTGGTTATTAAGCTTTAATTGGTTAACTCGTCATTATCCCCTATGCTAAATGCAACAATCCTAAGCAAATGCAACTACATGACACTCTGTTTTTGTGTAATCATTTTCTAAAAATTTTCAAATATTTATGGATTTTAGAAGCACATAGATGAATTCAAAATTTAAATTAAGAAAACAAAGAAAGATGTCAAATACATCTCTTAGACACTCCCCCAAACTTAAATTACACAGTCCCTTATTTAATAAAAATTCAAAGGGAAGCCTAAGAGATTAAAACAAAGAAAAACAAAAAAATTATGCAATGATATATACAAAGGTGAGGGTGTGGTATCTCATTTGCGGTTGGAGAAGTAGGAGTCAAGGTAGTCATCCATGGAATCGTGGGTGTACGAGGACTCGACAGGCTGACTCGAGTGACTAGGTCGAGTGAGATGCTTTGAAGGTCTACATTGAGTGAGGCGGTTTGGGTCTGATTGATCTTCTTCATCAACAGCTGGTCATCGGATGGTAGGGCTCTTCTGATCCGACTTGAGTAGTCTACTTGAGTGACTAAGTCGAGTGGGTTGAGAGTGGGGCTGTTCATCTTCTTCTGAAGTTAGGGTTTGGATATAAACCCTTCTCTCCCCACGTGTGTCTTCAACTGAGGATCGACGTCTTGGTTGACTCGAGCTTGCATGGCGTTGGTGATGGGTGAAGGAGTGAGTCCTTCCCAAACTTCTTGCGTCGTGTGGAGGGTAAACGGGTGGTTGGGGTCGCTGACTGAACTGTAGTTCCTTAACACTTCTTGTCAGGTCGCTCACCGTTGAGGTAAGTTCTTTGACCTTGCCTTTAAGTTTCTTGTCTTGCCATTTAGACCATCGTCTAGATAAGGTCAATTTTTTACTCACCATTCCCAAGTTGGTGCAAACTTCTTCATTGAAGTCATACCTCTCAGGCTCAGGAATAGATTCCTCCACTTCTGCCACAGCATCTCTCTGAACTTTAGTCATGTAGAGGAGGTGAAGAGGTGGAAAAAAATCAACACTTTCTCCTTCAGTGAGCTTTGGTAGTTCTTGGCATGGTAGGAGGACTTTGGCTTTCTTCATCAGGGGGTGCGAGAAGTTGTAGACATATTGGTCATCAACCATACTCGGGCCTAGTATGCGAGAGCTTTGAAGATGAGCGATGTCTAACCATTGAGGTTCAGACTCGTCACTCATGGTTAAGTCTATCCCACAGGCGAGTAAAATGGGTGTTACCAATCCTCCTATGGTGATGTCTCCTTCTTTGTTCATCCTGTGGAGTTTAGAAGCATATGCCTTGTATGAAGTAAGATTTGTGACTAGGATTTCAGCATTCCCAGCACCATTCCTATCTCCTTTCATGATAATCCCGTTTTCCATATCCTCAGACGAAGCATATAGAATGAAGTCTTTTAAAGCTGAATCCATCATTTGCAGTTCTTGGTCATTAACCGCACCGGTATTTTTCTTAGCGAAAATGGTACTTGCCACGATTCGGTGGAAATACCGCAAAGAAGGATTCCTTATGTCGGAGTTTTCACCTGAGAAGTCTTGAAGGGTGTTCTTCCTCCTAGAGTTTTCCACAACTTCATAAGCTCAGTGTTGCTGTAATCTGGCTCCATTCCCAAACCTTCCTCAAATTCAAACAATGCGTTGATCTGCTTGAAACTCAATGTATGAGTGATCCCATCTACCTTGAAGTAGATAAACTTGTGACTGCCATCCGTAATCATGCTCCTATGGTCTGCAAATGAAGCGACCTTCATAGTTGACAGAAATTGGCATGTCTCGTTCTGGTAAGCAGGGAAGTGGTAAGTCATGAGGACTTGGAGATTGGCTGCTCTTAGTAGGCTTGTCACCTTGTCTGTGATTCCCAAGGCTTCCATTGTCGCGAGATGAGGATATCTTATTCCGTAAAACCTCATTGACTTTAGGGCCGTAATGGAGTTATCTTCCGATTCCTCTGATGTAATTGTTGTTGCTCCTTTGTTTCTTCTTTCTATTTTTCTTTCAATAATTTCTTCAGACTCACTATCTCTGTCAGCTCTGGAGCTCTGACCACTTCTCCCTTCTTCGTCATGGAAGTCTTGTATAGCATGGGCTGCGTTGTCAAGCGATTCATCTTTTAAAGTAGGGATTTCTCTCCTAGCTCGCATCATGTTTCGTGCTATGGTTTCAGCTGATGTTTGCCCTGTTTTCCTGAAAATAGATACAAGAATTTGAAAGATTTAGCAACTGGATACGTGTTTCGGGTAGCGACTCGAGTAGCCTGCTCGAGTGCTGCAGGGAAGAGGATGAATCGTTACAGTATTCAATGAGAGAAACTTCATGAATCAAAGTGAATAAAGATGGGGTTATCATTAATTACTCCCGTGGTGCAACATTATATCGTTCATAATAAGAGATTGTCAAGATTTTTATGAAAGCTTTTGCACTAATCATAAGAAGTTTACTGGGGAAACGCATGAAGAGAGTTTAAAAACCCAATCTATTGATTTAAAGACAAAAAATTGTATGAAATTTTTCAGAGAAGTTTTAGGATGAACTCTACTCAGATTGTCATGAAATTCTGGAAAATAGAACACTTAATGGACGAATTTGCCTCTTCTAGACATGATGAATCAAGAGTCTTTCGGGATGAATTCAAAGATAAATTTCAGCAAAAGTTTTAAAATTTTTTGTGAGAAGTAAACGAGATCGGAAATGAGAGAGTGAGAAAAATGTGACTTTAATCAACTTCAAGCACTGTGGTCGAGTAGGTGCAGTAAGGAGGAATGGATAAGTTTAGATGAGCGGTCAATATTAAAAATTTAGATTTCATAGATTTTCAGATAGAACCTGGACCACTCGACCATGGAGTCGAGTGGTTTACTCGAGTTCTGTGTTTGAGTGATGTACTCGACTGCTTAGGGATTTCCTTGTCTCCACCTCACCAAGCTTCCTGAGATATAAAAAAAACTAAATATAAAACATTAAAATACCGAAAACTAAGAAAACTTTAAATGAAAAATATTTACAGGGATAAGCATGGGACTTCCTCCCAGGCGAGCTTGTTTTAAGTCTCTTAGCTTGACTTTCATTTGTTAGGCTTGCCTAACATCACCCACATCGAGTGGGGTGTCATGCGGTATGCCTTGATCCATTATATATTGTTTGACTCTCTGTCCATTCACAGTAAATTCTCTGCCTTCAGGGTTCAACAAGGTGATTGCTCCATATGGTAAAACTTTTTTTATGTGGAATGGGCCTGACCACCTTGACTTCAACTTGCCAGGAAAAAGTTTGAGTCTGGAAATGAATAGTAACACCTGATCTCCTGCAGTGAACTCTTTTTGCTGGATCATTTTGTCATGGAAAGCTTTTGTTCTTTCCTTATAAACATTTGAGCTTTCGTATGCATCAAGCCTTATTTCTTCTAACTCGTGCAAAGTTACTTTCCTTTTTTCTTAAGCTGGTAAGAGGTCAAGATTTAACATTTTTGTAGCCCAGAGTGCTTTGAACTCTAACTCCACAGGCAGATGGTAAGATTTTCCATATAGTAGCTGAAAAGGAGTTCGACCTATAGGGGTCTTGTATGTTGTCCTGTAAGCCCACAGAGCATCATCAAGTTTAGGTGCCCAGTCTCTTTTCGAAGTTCCCACTACTTTGGCTAAAATTGCTTTGATCTGCTTATTGGACACTTCGACTTGACCACTTGTCTGAGGGTGATAAGGTGTCGCAACCTTATGTCTCACCCCATGCCTTTTTTAGAAGATTCTCAAATTGCTTATTGATGAAATGGGATCCTCCATCACTTATCACAACTTTGGGAACTCCAAACCTGGGGAATATGATTGATTTAAACATCTTCAAGACAACCTTAGCGTCGTTGGTCGGTGATGCTATTGTTTCGACTCATTTGGAGACATCGTCAACTGCTACCAAGATGTAGTTGTTTCCATGAGATGGGGGTTGAAAGGACCCATGAAATCGATTCCCCAACAATCAAATACATCTACCTCCAAGATTGGATTCTGAGGCATCTCATTTCTCTTGCTTATATTGCCCATCCTCTGGCATGCGTCACATTGAGCAATGAAATTCTCCTTGTCTTTAAACATCGTTGGCCACCATAAACCTGCTTGAAGGATCTTCTGAGTTGTCTTGAAAGTGGCAAAGTGCCCTCCATACGTGGAACCGTGACAATGTTCAAGGACTCCTCTCACTTCTTCTTCAGCAATGCATCTTCTGAACACACTATCTGCCCCCCTTTTGTAAAGGTACGGTTCGTCCTAGAAATAGTGATTTGCATCTCTATATAGCTTTTTCCTAGCAATGGCATCAAGGTGTATAGGTTTATGGCCGATTGCCTTATAATTTGCTAAGTCCGCGTACCAGGGTGATTTATAGTGACTTGACTCGACTGCCTTACTCGAGTGAGTTGCTCGAGTGATGCACTCGAGTGAATTACTCGAGCTGCCATGTTGAGTCGCGTGTTGAGTTAAACTTCCTACAGACATAAGCTGTTCTTTAGGCATGGAGTCATTCACTGGTGCCGGGCTATCGATTCGTATTCTGGAGAGATGGTCTGCTACTCCATTCTCGATACCCTTTTTGTCAACTATCTCTAAGTCATATTCTTGCATAAGGAGGATCCATCTAAGAAGTCTTGGTTTAGTGTCCTTCTTGGCATAGATGTGATGTAGTGCAGCATGATCCGTGTATACTATTACCTTCTGATCCACCAAATAACTTCTAAATTTCTCTATGGCGAACACGACAGCGAGCATCTCTTTCTCTGTTGTTGCATATCTCCCCTGAGCTTCATCTAAGGTTCTGCTTGCATAATGGATAACATGCAACTTCTTGTCGATTCGCTGAGCCAAAACTGCTCCTACGACATAGTCTGAAGCGTCACACATTATCTCAAATGGATAACTCCAGTTTGGGGCTTGGACGATTGGGGCTGATACTAAACCTTCTTTAATCATGTGGAAAGCCTTCAAACAGTCAGCGTTGAAAGTAAATTATGTCTCCTTGCACAGTAGTCGTGTGAGGGGTCTTGCTAGCTTAAAAAAACCCTTGATGAATCTTTGGTAGAACCCAGCATGGCCTAGGAAACTCCTAACGTCTTTGGAGGTTGCAGTTGCATCATTACTTCGACTTTTGCTCTATCCACCTCAATGCCCTTTTCCGAGATCTTATGTCCGAGGACAATCCCTTATGTCACCATGAAGTGGCATTTTTCCCAATTCAGAACTAGATTTGTCTCCTCACATCTAGTCAGCACCCTGCATAAATTCAACAAACAGGAAGAGAAGGAGGAGCCATACACGGAAAAATCATCCATGAAGACTTCTACCATCTCCTCTATCAAATCCAAAAAGATAGAGGTCATACACCTCTAAAACGTTGCAGGTGCATTGCATAGACCGAAAGACATTCTTCTATAAGCGAAAGTTCCATAAGGACAAGTAAACGTGGTCTTTTCTTGGTCATTGGGGTGTATAGGAATTTGAAAGAAACCACTGTATCCATCAAGGAAATAGTAGTATGGGTGGTTGGCAAGTCTTTCAACCATTTGGTCTATGAATGGCAATGAGAAATGATCCTTCCTAGATGCAGCATTTAACTTCCTATAATCAATGCACATGCGATGACCTATTATTGTTCTAGTTGGAATCAATTCATCTTTATCAGTTTTAACGACAGTGATTCCTCCTTTCTTAGGCACACAATGCACTGGGGATACCCAAGTACTGTCGGATATTGGATAGATTATCTCAGCATCCAAGAGTTTAATGATTTCCTTTTTTACTACTTCTTTAAGGTTGGGGTTTAGACGTCTCTGGTGCTCTACACTAGTGTGTGTTTCATTCTCAAGATGGATCCACGAGTGCATAAAGAAGGTGAGATTCCTTTTATATCATCAAGAGAGTAACCTATAGCTTTCTAAATTTCCTCAACTCGTTCAGCAAAAGGCTTAATTCTTCAGGTTTCAACTTATCATTCACTATTACGGGATAAGTGTCATTTTTACCTAAGAAAGCGTACTTTAGCCCTTCTGGAAGTGGCTTGAGTTCGACAGCCGGTGCTTTAAGTTCAGACCACTCGGTGGTTCGATGTTGTGTGTATTTAGAATTCCTTCATAAAAAAAATGCCTCAGGATGTACATGCCTTCCTCCACTATGCGTTGTCAAGGCTGTCTTCAAGTGATCCTTTTCAACTATCTCTTCAAAGAATTCTGCTGCCAAGTCCTCTATCTCTCCTATTCCAAATACTTGAATGTGAGGTTGCTTCATTGCGTTCTTGATGTTGAATTGTATAACTTCTTTTCCCAACTTTAGATCAATGGTGCCATTCTTCACATCAATCAATGCTCCAGCAGTTGCCAAGAATGGTCTTCCCAGAATCAGTGGGTCTTGGGGTTCCTCATTCATTTCGAGAACCACGAAGTCAGTAGGAACTTCGATGTGCCCTATTTTAACGGGAAGATCTTCTAGCACCCCATGTGGATGACGGACAGATCAATCTGCTAATACCAAGGAGATATTGCTGGGACAAAATCTGGTATACCCTAGTCTTTTTGCAATAGATAGCGGCATGAGGCTTACTGACGCTCCTAGGTCACACAAGCAGTTTTTGAAAGTGAGAGAGTCGATTGAGCATGGTAGCGTGAATGAGCCTGGATCTTGAAGCTTTTCCTTGCATATTATCTGCTTCTGTATGATGGCGCTGCATTGATGAGTGAGAAGTACCATACCTTGAATTTCTTTGGTTTTCTCCTTGACCAAATATTTTAACACTACAAGAAAACAACCGGAATCAGACAGAAAAATCTGTTGGAAATCCGTCAGAAAATGGGAATTCCATCGGAAATCCGTCGGTTTTTGCCGTCTGAACTATGTCGTCGGAATTAAAAACCGCGTCAGAAATCCATCTGAATTTCCGATGGATTTCCGACAGAATCTAGTTTCTAGATATCCGTCGCCAATCCGTCGGACATCCGTAGGAATATATTACGTCGGGTGTCCGTCGGGAATCCATCGGAAATATTCCGACGGAATTCCGATGTTTTTAACCGATAGATTACCAACGTTTGTCCGACGGACAAAAACCGACAGATTTTTGACGGATCTGAACACCGACGGATTTCTGATGGAATTCCGATGTTTTTGAACCGAAAGAGACCGACAGATTCCCGATGTAGTACCGACGGATTTCCGATGGATCTAAAAACCGACGGATTTCTGACGGAATGCGAAATTTTTTTTTTAATATAATATTTTGAAAAATCAATTAATTTTAAGAAAATTAAATTTTTTAAAAAGAAATGAAAAATAAAATTTAATAGTATTGAAAATTAAAATTGAATATTATTGTAATTTTTTAATAATTCAAAAAAAAAAACATAAAATTGTTTATAATCCGAAAATGAAACTAAACGCCCGGTGGACGTGGTGGATATTGCGAAAAGAATTCGTTCATCCGTTGGATCATCGCTTGTTGATCAGCTTCATATTTCGCCAGTTGCGCTTCTCCGGCCTCTTCAGCTCCCTCATTTGAGCGTCTCTTTCTGCGAGCTTCGCCCTAAGATCGTCGCTAGGATCTCCGTAAAAGCGTGAAGTAGCCGAGAAAGATGCTGAATCGTCCGGAAGACCAAAGACCCGACCTTTGGTCTTCGGAGTACACTGCAGAAATGAAAAGTTGAATAAATATTTGAAATTAAATAAAAATTGATTAAAATTTTAAAATTTACTTATCTCGTAGTCGAATTCGTTGATCTTCTCGATCGGGACTTCGGTGAGAGGCGGGGTTCCTTCAATGATTGGTTGACTAAGAAGATACTCAGCACCCATCTTCCTGACATTGCCAACGATCTTCCGAGCTACACCATCTTGGATTTCATTGGTGTTCTTGTTGGTGTGTGCAACTTCGATCAATTTGAGGGCAGAAGGTTGGATACCATCTTGCCGAAACTACAAAATTAACAAATATAGTAAATATTTTGAATATAAAATTGAAAAAACAACATATTGATTAAACCAAAAACTTACAAGTTGTTTCGCCTTTGTGACCAAACTGGTTGCTCCTAGATTGTGCGTCGCCTTACCGTTTCCTTTGCGATCGCTGTTACGGCACGCAGAGTGGGTTGTGGAGCTAGCCTTTGTAGCGTCTTCACTCCAGTACGCTATCAACCCGTTCCATAGGGCCGGGTTCATAACCAACTCCCTTGGAACAAGATTCATCGACTACAACCCCTTTCACTCGTTCATCTTCCGTGAATACATTATTGCCGCTTTTTTGTGGAAGTCTCTTCTAACCAAAGCGGTAATGTGACTCTCCCAAGTAAATTCTTGCTGAAAATTAAATTAAAATAAACTAATAAACTAATTAAATTCAAAGTAAACAATAAAAAAAATGAAAAACTTACCACAAATTGCCTAAACCACATTTCCTGCTCTTCTAAGGGCATTTGGGTGTACGTCGGATACGGATGCTGAAGCAATCCTTTAAGCATCCGGTTGATAGATTTGGAAATCCTATTTCCCGAATCTTTAAACCTTCAAAACAAATTGTTTTGTGGACTTTAAAAACAAATAGTTTATAAAAAAATATTAAATAAAATTTAATATTTTAAAATTGAAAAATGAGACTTACCATGTGTCTATCCCAACACAATCCGGATGAAGACGAGTGAATCTCTCTCGTCCAGATAAAGCAACGAAGACCTCGACGCTTATTGCAGACGGTGCAGTAGGGGGTGGTGTCGATGCAGCAGGGGATGGTACAGGTGATGCGGTGTCCGGAATATGGGTAGACGCCGTAGAATGACTCCTCGCAACTCCCCTACCCTTACCCGAACCTCGACGTACTCGGTTCCCAGAACCCTCGTAATATAATCCGTAATCCCTTATAAATTTTTTTAAAAATGATTATAAATTTATACAAATGATTTTAAATATGTAAAAATGATTATAAACTTTTAAAATGATTATAAATTTCTAAAATGATTAAAAATTTCTAAAAATGATTATAAATTAATACAAATGATTATAAATTTGTAAAAATGATTATAAATTTATAAAAAATTAATTATAAATTTTAAAAAATGATTATAAATTCTCTAATCTAAATTAATAATGTAAAGTAAATTTAAATAAATAATGATTATAAATTAATAAAAACATTATAATTAATTATAAATTTTTAAAAATGATTATAGATTAATTAAAAACATTATAATTTTTTCTAAACTAATTTATAATTTATTCTAATCTAATTAAATAATGTAACGTAATATTAAATTACAAATTCTCCAAAGTTAAAAATTCTCCAAAATAACATAACAAATTCTCCAAATTCTTCAAATTCAATAACAAAAGAAATTCTCCCAAAATTAAAAAATTAAATCTTACCATAGAAATCTTAGAACTAACACTAGAAAACATAAATCTAACATCTAATAACATAAATCTAACATCCAAAAACCTAAATCTTACATCCAACAACCTAAATCTAACATCAATCTTAAAACCTTAGAAATCTTTAAATTTTATAGTTTTGGAAACTTAAAAATTGGATGGAATTGATGGATTGTTAGACATCTTGATGATTGACGTCGAAATCGGAGGTTTAATCGGAGCAAAATCGAGATCGAAATCGGAGGTTTTTGTGTTGTTTGTTTTTTTCGTCGCGTTTCAGTTACGCGAGGAAGAAGAAGGCATGTATTTATCAAAGTATTCCGACGGATTTCCGATGGATTTTCTGTTGAAATTTTTAATATCAAAGTATTCTCGGGAAGATTCCAGCCTAAAAATTTCCGACAGGTTTGTGGTTACACGTGTCTCGGTTTAAGGATTGACTGACATTGGCTGCCGAATAAAAAATGTCTTTTCCTTTGTTATCCGTTGGAAATCCGTCAGAATTTCTAATGGATTATGTGTAATTTGGTTTAGATGTTTTTTTATAGTATGTTTTATTGTTTTTTGGTTTATTTTTGGTTGTTTTTTATTATTTGGGTTTGTTTATGATTTTTAATGTTTTTATTTATTTATGGTTTTGTGGTTTTAATTTTTATAAAATGTAATATTTAAAATACGAAATACAAATACAAAATATAAATAAAAACAAATGTTGATCATGTACTAATCTGAATCAGATAATGATCCTTCATAAGGAATATCGTCTTCGGCCTCATCAAATTCTCCAAGTTCTTCCTCAGATTCTGAATGAACTCTATCATCAGCAATTTCCGTTAAATCAACCACAAAGAATGTATCAAAAGAATGCTCAACATGATCCATTGGAACACTTCTAGTTGGTTGTAAAGCATCGTGCTCAGAAACTCCATAAATGTTTCCTCTTGGATTAATTGGAGTCACCGTCATCCAAGGATCTGAACGCCGTGTTACCCTAGGGTAACGAATATAGCATACCTAAAAAAACAAATGTAAGTTATGAAGTCAAATAAAACAAAAATAGAATCCAAAAACTTTAATAATATAAAATATTTATTAAAATATCCGAACCTAGTCTGCCTGTGATGCTAGGATGAATGTGTCATACGTACGAAGTCTTCTTCTAGAATTTACTGACGTGACACCAAATTGGTTCACCTTAACCCCACGCCCAACTTCTGGATCATACCATTCACACATAAAAACAATGCACCTCATGTCCAACATCCCTGGGTAGCGAACTAGCAATATTTCTTTGAGAATCCCGTAGTACACAACATCACCAGATTGAGCCGAAATCCCATAATCTGCAGTTGGTCTTGACCTTCATTCATCGTGAATCCTAAACGCAAATCCCCTACTGCAATACCTAAGATATGAGGTCGCAATGTAGATTGGGCCAGTAACTAACTCTACTAACCATGTCAGAAAAACCGATCCACCTCTAATTCCTTCATTAACCTAAGAAAATAATTTCCACAAAATTAATATAAAACACTTACGTAATAATTAAAGGCATTTATATATTAATATTATAGCCTACTTACGTAAAATTGCAGCCAAGTAATATAATCGTTCTCCTTATGCAGTTCAAGTTCTTCTTCAGTCTTTTCAGGAAAATGGCTACGTATTATTGCCATGTAAAGCCTGAAATCAAACAACATTATATAACCTTTGAAAGCTAATACTTATGTATAAAATAATTTAGTATTTAAATAGATTAAGTTTTTTACCTTTTAGATTCCGCCATCTCCTCACAATTTGTTACGATATACTTATGCAAGTGAGTCCACCTGTTATGAAAATTTGTGTTTCTTCCCTTTTCCACTGAATCGACCAACTTGCAAAAACAACTCAGGGACCACTAATGGATACATGGCTTTCTCACCTCTATCATCATGGCGAACAGGGATTACTCTTCGCATTTGAACTTCCGATGGAAAGTAATATTCCACAAAATGTAAGGTTTCTTCGTTGATGCTCTGTGCGACAATTGACCCCTCAACTCGACTTAAATTTTTAACCTTCTTCTTAAGATGGAACATGTACCGCTCAAAAGGATACATCCAACGGAATTGAACAGGACCACCTAGTGCGGCTTCATGGGGGAGGTGGATCGGAAGATGTTCCATAACATCAAAAAAGGACGGCGGAAATATCTTCTCAAGATTGCAAAGGATCAAGGGTATATTGTCCTCTAAATTGCGAATCCCCTCAAGTGTAAGTGTTCTCATGCATAAATCCCGAAAGAAAGCACCAACTCCTGCAAATAAAAATACAGAAATTTAAATATATATAAAATAAAAATATCAGTAATTTTTAAAATACACATGAAAATAATTTATACCTGCAATTGCTTCGTACACATCTTTATGAAGGAGCTTCGCAAAAGCGAATGGAAGAAGCCGCTGCATCACAACATGACAAGCATGACTCTTCATTCCGATAAACTTTTCTTCTCCATAGTCGACGCAATTACGTAGATTAGATGCATATCCATCAGTGAATTTGACATCGTCTTGAATCCAATCAAAAAGTTCTTTTTTCTTTTGTGCATCCAACCAGTACGGAGCAAAAGGATATTTACCATTGGAAAGAATTTCAAGAAAATCACGATCGCAAATCTCTGCCAAGTCCAACCTAGTCTTCAGATTGTCTTTTGTCTTCCCCGGTACATTTAAAACCGTATTCATTATGTTATCAAAGAAGTTCTTTTCAACATGCATCACATCGAGGTTGTGCCTCAATAAATGGTCCTTCCAGTAAGGCAATTCCCAAAAGATACTCTTCCCCGGCTCCGCAAACTGTTTCATGTCCATTACCTCCACATTCAGAAGTCATTGAAGCACCAAAATCTCTCAACTGATCCAATAAATTATTGCCGTCTTCCTCATCAATTGGAGCTTCAAACACTTATTTATTTTTCGTAAATAATGTTTTAGACCGACGATACGGATGCTCCATCGGTAGAAACCTTCTATGGCAATCAAACCAACACGACTTTCTTCCGTTCCTCAATTGGAATGCATCTGTGTTGTCTGAGCAATATGGGCACGATAGTCTTCCATGAGTTGTCCATCCAGATAACATTCCATATGCTGGGAAATCGCTAATGGTCCACATAAGAACCGCCCCCATCCTAAAATTCTGCTGGCGCGAAACATCAAACACTTCAACACCGTGACTCCATAGCATTTGTAACTCATAGATCAATGGCTGGAGGAATACATCTAGTGATCTCTTCGGATGCTCAGGGCCGGGAACAAGAACGGAGAGAAATAAAAACTCTTGACGCATGCACATACCAGGGGGCAAATTGTACGGTGTTACGATTACGGGCCACAACGAATACTGCCTTCCATGCTTCCCAAATGGGTTGAAACCATCTGTACATAACCCGAGGTACACATTTCTTCTCTCAAACGCAAAATTCGGATACATGGATTGAAAATGTTTCCACGCTTTAGCGTCCGACGGATGTGTAATCTCTCCATCTTGACGATGTTCTGCATGCCATCTCATTTGCTCTGTCGTGCGCTCAGATTGATATAACCTCTTCAACCTCGAAGTCAACGGTAAGTACCACATACGTTTAAATGGAATTGAAACTCTCCCACTAGTATCCTGAAACCGTGGTTTACGACAAAATCGACAACTTCTCCTGTCTTCATCTTCTCTCCAATATATCATACAGTTGTCGATGCACACATCTATTACTTGATACGACAAACCAAGACCACCTACAAGTTTCTGTACCTCGTAATATTATGCAGGTGCAAGATTATCTTCAGACAAAAGATCTTTCACCATATCTGCATTCGCATCAACACATTCCTCTGCCAAATTGAAGTCCGTCTTAATGGTCATCATTCTACTAGCAGATGATAAAGGTGAATGACCATCTCTACACCCATCATATAATGGCTGTTTCGCTGCGTCTAACATATCAAAAAATCTTCTAGCTTCTACATTTGGTTCTTCAACCCTATTCTCATCTATTACGGTCGATGACAAATTCTCTCTAAACGCATCATTCACCATCTCAACGGTACCAACACCAAAATCTACTTCCGTTCTATGTTCTCCTAAGCTATCCGCAACATAGGGTTCACTGCTACTACTTTTACCATATTCAAAATTTCTTTCTCAATGTGGATACCAAATCTTGTAACCCGGCATAAATTCATTGCTATACAAGTGATGCCATACTAATTCTATCTTAACATTACGAGAATTGCGACAAATTGAACATGGACATTTCATCTTACCACCTATTTTCACTCGCGGTTGATTTCCAGCAACGGCCATGAACTCGCATATACCTCGTGCATAACCATCGTTTAATAACTTCAACTCCGGATCAAACTCGAGTAGTTGACTCGCGTGGTGGTTCTACCGTTGCTTGTGTCTTCTCGTGATAATCATCCTCCCCCTCCTGGATCTCACTGTCCTCAGGGAGAGAAACAGGGTTTCGTGGTTGTAGCTGTTAGCCACTTTGCAGTGTGATCGCACTAATCGTCTGGTCTGGTAAGAGTGTAGATACGGTCGAACTGGTATGAGTAGAATAGACCAGTGTGCTCAATGATTGTTGTTCGGTGTAGAGGTTGTTGAGGTGTTGCTTAATATCAAGATTCTGCTGCTGAAGATCAAGAGTTTGCTTCGTGGAGGCAATAGCAGCTTGATCTTGACTATGTATGAGTTGTCGTAATAACAGCTTGATGTCACCATTTGGTGCAACTGGTGGCTGAGATTTGAGTAGCATCATGTCAACCTTCTCTTGAATATCTGAATACCTCGTCCATATTCTTCGTTGGGAATACTGTCTGAATTAGCTAAGTTTTCTACCAATATCCAACCGGCGTGTGCTTCAGTGCTTAAAAAATTCCCATTGCTACCAGTGTCAAGGCACATCCTAACCATGGGTGAGACGCCACGGTATATTGTGCAGAGTAATGATGCTTTGGAGAAACCATGGTGTGGACACTTCATGAGATAACTATTGAATCTGTCCCAAGCGTCGTATAAAGTTTCACCCAACTTCTGGTGAAATGTGGATATCTCTTGCCAAAACATCGCAGTTCGTTGGAATGAGAAGAATTTGGTGAGGAACGAAGCCTTACAGGATTCCCATGTCGTGATGGATCCTGGTGGTAGAGATTTTTCCCAGGTAGTGGCTTTCGCCGCTAAGGAGAATGGGAAAAGTCTTAGCTTGTATCCATCTTCAGTTATCCCGCGGATCCGTGCGAGACTGCAGATTCGTTCAAAGACATCTAGATGTTCAAGTGGGTCGTCAGATGCCCACCCATGAAACCTGTTGCTTGAAACCATGGAAATGATGCTCCTAGAAATTTTAAAATCAGCATCTGCTTCTGGAGCAGCTATTCCACGTCTCTTTGGAGTGTGAAATGGTGTCTCGTGTGAGATTATTGATGTAATCATGGAAAGTTATGATACACTTGACTAGGACGACTCGAGAGAAGCACTCGAGTAGCATGATACCTGATGCAACACAAACAGAACTTCAACTCGAATCAGTAAGAGTTTAAACAAAAGGCTAAAGCAAATAGAATATCGATCCGAGAAGTCGAGTAACAATAATAAGCCTTGCTAGATGAAAATCTCAGATCTTTTATGCAAAAGAAACTTGATCTAGTAAGCTTACAAATGATAAATGTGCAGACAATGACTCTAAACTGGCAACGACGCCAAATTGAAACTTAATGTTTTTCGTCTGTTTTGTTTCAATCAATTGATAGTATAAAAGGTGAAATGTCGAACCTAATCTAGAGCATGTCTATAGCACTTAACATGTGGATTAAGCTAGCAAGTCAAGCAATATATTTTAGGGATTTTTCTTACTAACAACCTAAAATACAGAAATTTAAACTAGAGACGTAGAGCCTGTCACACTCTAACAAATCATGGACTAAAGATGCAAAAACTAAGACTTATTAACAACTTCTTCGTCTCCAACTTGATGACACCATAACTGCCATCTCCTCCCCACTTCACGACGTTCACCACCGCCATGATCCCCACGTCGCCACAACTCCACAGCCATACGTCTAACTCCAGCCACCGTAACATCCCTCACTACAACGAGACGACGACCTCACATCATCGCCAACTAACTCACCGCTCGCAAACCACACCTCATCACGTCTCCACCGTGACTCGCGCACAACATCACCCACCGAAACTCATCACCACGCCACCATATCACATCAACCTCAACAACCCACATCCAATCACGCCCCATCGTTCAACCAGACCATTCAACATATCCGTGGCTCAGTCCCCACCACCACGTCAAAGTCCGATCACCACCACTCACCACCGCGCCATCGTCCGATCACCACCACCGATCAACATGTCCAAAACCCCCAACCCCCACCACAACAAGAGAGCGGGGGAGAGAGATTACCGTGATAGGGATAGAGGGAGTGATGGCTCGATCTTCACACACAAAGGCGCTAGGTTTCTGAAACTTAATGTTTTTTCGTCTGTTTTGTTTCAATGAATTGATAGTATAAAGGGTGAAATGTCGAACCTAATCTAGAGCATGTCTATAGCACTTAACATGTGGATTAAGCTAGCAAGTCAAGCAATATATTTTAGGGGTTTTTCTTACTAACAACCTAAAATACAGAAATTTAAACTAGAGATGCAGAGCCTGTCACACTCTAACAAATCATGGACTAAAGATGCAAAAACTAAGACTAGTTGCAAAATCTTAAGTGACTCGAGTAGGTCACTCGAGTGGTGCACTCGAGTGGACTTGGCCGAGTGGTATAAGAACTCTAATGAAAGCGATAAACAAGAGATCTAAAAATAACGACTAGTTCAAATAAAAGGCAAAGGGATCTCGGGGATAGACTCATAGGATCATCTACACTCTCACGCTATGGGTGCTACTTTACTAAACTCAGGGTGAATCTCTTGACGACGGATCTCACTTCTAATCTAACCCACTGTCGTGCCGAAGGGTCTCAACAAGTGACTAAGGATTGATCCGTCAAAGCCAAGAAAGACGTATAACAAGTGAGTAGTTGGGTCGTGACGTAAATCAACATCTGATGCACCAACTCTCACGCTATTGTGTCTTAATCCCTGGAAAAACTAGATCTGATGGTTCAAGGCACTTTTGCTGCTCATGAATTCATCTAAAATCATGAACCCAAGAGGGATTTTAAAACCGAATTAGCATAAATCAGCAAAAACCCATGGCGATCGAGTGAGACTACCTAATCCATGCCCGAAAACCCCTAAAATGACTACTCACTCATCGAGATCATCATTGAAGCCAAAAGCCCAAAAAAGCTAAGACTTGTCATTGATGAAGGATGATCTGATGAGAAAGAAATTTCGAAAAAAGAACAGTAAATCAAAACTCGATCTTATTAAAATTACTAAGAGTTGCAAAATTTTGAATCGAAATCTAAAGATAAACTAGAGAGAGAAAACTAAGAGAGATAAAACTAATTATTCTAAGGCGGCGCGAAATTCTATGTGTCAGCGCTCTCCCCGCGAGTTATGATTATTCTCGATATTTATACATAAGAATTAGGGATAATGAGAATTCACCAAAATTTGCAGAATCTTCTAGAAGTGGTGCTCACCACTCGACCCAGCAGTCGAGTGGTCTGGTCGAGTAGCTTCCTCCAGTCTTCATCCAAGTAGCCTCCTCGAGTAACTTGAGCTTCCTTTGCAGTCTTCAACTCTATGGCTTCATGTCACTCGAGTCATGACTTCTTGCAGAAATCCCTACGTCGCTTTCGCAGCCTGAGAGGTCACTCGAGTGATGACTCCTTGCAGCTCCATGTATCTGAAAGTATCACATGTATGCAAAATGTATGCAAACTAATGCAAAGATACTAAATATCCTTAATTTCAAATAAATGCGATAAGTGATAAGAGTAATGCCTAAAACCTATGCTAAGTTGCAATAAAACAATAGTAAAAACATGCCAAAATGCAATGTTATCAGTTTCAGTGATCAACGAAGAGGGAGGTACACACGCTTGTACATATATATATAACAAGTTTCCGTATTACACCGATCGGTCCTCAAATTTCTGACAATTTCGTAATTGACCCCAATACTTTTAAAATGATCAATTTAACCCACCGAAATCAACTTTGAAATTGATTAATTTAATCCTTAACTTTCCAAAGTCACAAATTGGCCACAAACTTCCAAAATTATCAATTAAACCCGCCTGCAACTCCTGGATTTAATCAAATCAACCCCTAACTTTCGAATTCAACAAATACACGCCCATTATTGGTTGAATTCAACAAATCCTCGAATCTAGCATTTCAGCGGACATCCACAGCATAACATAACCGCAAATCTACTCAGCATAGTCACATAACCATAACGTTTCCGGCATAGCCTTTCGACTAGTATGTCAGCACTACATTGTTTATACTTAGTTCAAATACTCCCGGAATCCTATACCACAAGACCCCACTTGGTTTGAATAAACTACGCCTACCGGATCCTCGGAACAGCTCAGCGCAGTAACCATGACAAGCATCTCGGAGTCCAGCGTGACCCGATCAGCAAGTCCAGCAAGATCCTAAGATCTCTAGTGGCTTACCGAGACAGCATCAGGAATCACACAGAAACCCGACAGGTAAACACCACACAGCGATAAGATTCCACAACACGGAACCCCATCAAACAGCATTAGGACGAATCCTAATCAGCCAAACCAAGTACTAGGATCAATACGGCATGATCCTCACAGCCGAACTAAGTATGAACAAATTAACAGCACCACATATTCAACAAAAATTCTGCTTATTATTCAATAAAATGTAAAACCGTACATCGTTATAAGTTCCAGCAAAACTAAACGAGTACAACAGCTTAAACGACAAGGAAATACAATAAGCTCAACAAACAGCACTGGTACTCCAGCTAAATCCCTAGCTATCCGAACCACTTGGGAAACTTCCGCTTCATCTTCACTTCTAGTTCCCAAGTCTCCTCCACCGCACCATTGCAGTCCCACAAGATCTTCATCTCTAGAACTTGCTTTCTCCTAACCAGCCTGACTCTACGGTCAAGTACCTCCAGAGGCTTCGCCTCTACAACCATACTCGGCAGAAGATTAGATGGAATCTCAGCCATCACCTAATCATCCCTATGCAGGCACTTCTTCAGCTTCGAGACATGGAACACCTTATGAAATGCCCGCATCGCCTCAGGTAACTCCAGCCTATATGCAACCGGTCCGATTCGCTCCAACACTCTAACAGGACCCATATACCGAGGGCTCAGCTTAGTCTCAGGAATAGACCTGTTCGGACCTCGCAACATGGTCATCTCAAGCTATACCATATCTCCAACATCAAACTCCAACTCCTTTCTACGCTTGTCGGTGTAGCTTTTCTGCCTATCTTGTGCCTCTTTCATGTTCCGCTTAACAACACGGATCTTTTCCGTTGTCTCCTGCACAAAATTGGCCCCCAGCAAACTCCTCTCCCCCGCTTGAGTCCAGCACAGCGGTGTCCTGCATGGTCTACCATAGAGAGCCTCAAATGGTGCCATACCGATACTACCCTGATAACTGTTGTTGAATGAAAACTCCGCCAAACTCAAGTGGTCGACCCAATATCCGCCCCAATCGAGCACACACATCCGCAACAAGTCCTCTAATGTCTGGATAGTGTGCTCTGACTGCCCATCCGTCTGCGTCTGAAAAGCTCTCCAAAACAGTGATGAGAACTTCGGATCCCGATCTCACACTATACTCACAGGTACTCCATGCAGCTTCACAATCTCACTGACATATCTCCTAGCTAAGACCTCAGCTCCATCAGTCTTTTTAATGGCCAGAAAATGTGCCGACTTGGTCAACCTGTCAACGATGACCCATATAGCATCCTTCGTTCGTGAAACCGGCAGACCCACCACGAAGTCCATGGTGATCATGTCCTACTTCCACTCTGGAATGGGTAAACTCCTCAGCAAACCACTCGGAACCTGATGCTCAGCCTTCACCAACTGGCAGGTATCACACCTGGCAACCCAGGTAGCAACATCCTTCTTCATCCATACCCACTGATAATACCGTTTGAGATCACGATACATCTTGGTAGCTCCTGGATGAATCGAGAACCGACTCTGGTGCGTTTCTCTAAGAATTTCTTACCTAAGCAAGTCATCATTTGGCACACACACCCTACCATGCAGTAATATTGTCCCATTGCTAGAAACCTTATACTCTAACTTCTCAGCTCTAGAAGCCGCAATCAACTCTGCATCCAACTCTTGTGATACACGCACTCTGCTCAGAATATTGGCCTGATTAGCCGCTTCTAAACCTAGTGGCTCCTGCTCCTCGGATACAGCACACAACCGTAGGGCACTCACCATGCCCACTAGAGTCTGTGCATCTCTCTCTGTATCCGAGATCACTAGCCTCCGGCTCAAGGCATCAGCCACGAGATTAGCTTTACTAGGATGGTAAGGTATCTTCAGATCGTAATCCGCAACTAACTCCATCCAGCACCTCTGCCTCAGGTTTAGCTCAGGCTGAGTAAAGATGTACTTTAGACTTTTGTGGTCCGTGAACACCTGAACTTTCCCACCATACAGATACGACTTCCATATCTTCAACGCAAACATTACCGCATCCATCTCCAAATCGTGAGTAGGATAATTACCCTCATGTTTTCTTAACTGCCGGGAAGCATAAGCAATCACCCTTCCCTGCTGCATAAACACACATCCGAGTCCCAGCCTGGACGCGTCCGTGCAAACATTATACGGCTCATCTGGCTCTGGCAAAGCTAACACCGGCGTGCTAACCAACATCTCCTTGAGCTTCAAAAAGCTCTCCGCACACTGTGGTGAAAACACAAAAGGAACTTCCTTCCCGGTAAGTTTAGTCATAGGTTGAACCATGCTGGCTAAACCTTTGACAAACCTCCGGTAATAACCAGCGAGTCCAAGGAAGCTCCGAATCTCTGATGTATTCCTTGGTCTCGGCCACTCCTCTATAGCCTGAATCTTCTCTGGATCCACAGCCACTCCGCTCTGAGAGACAACATGACCTAGAAAACCCATCTCCCGCTGCCAGAAACTACACTTGCTCAACTTAGCATATAGCTGCTGCTCCCGTAGCTTCTCCAAAACTTTCTTCAGGTGGCTCGTGTGATCCTCAGGACTCTTGGAATAACCAAAATGTCATCAATAAAGATAATGACAAACTCATCCATATACTCCTGGAAGACCCCGTTCATCAACCTCATAAACGCAGCTGGCGCATTTGTCAACCCGAATGGCATCACCACAAACTCGTAGTGCCCGTATCTCGTCATGAAAGCCGTCTTCCGAATATCTACCTCAGCTATAGGAATCTGGTGGTATCCAGACGCCAAATCAATCTTGGAGAACCACGTAGCTCCCCCCAACTGATCCAACAACTCTCCAATCCTCGGCAGCGGATACTTATTCTTCACAGTGACGCGGTTAAGCCTCCGGTAATCGATACACAACCGGAAACTCCCATCCTTCTTCTTCACAAACAATACCGGTGCTCCCCACGGTGAACTACTCGGTCGGATAAAACCTTTCTCTAACAGATCCTCCAGCTGCTTCTTCAGCTCAGCCATCTCAGCTGGAGCCATCCTGTACGGAGCCTTAGACAACGGTGAGGTCCCTGGCTCCAACTCGATCATGAAAGGATCAGACCTCGATGGCGGTAATCCTCTCAACGGCTAGAACACATCCTCAAACTCACAAACCACCTCAATGTCCTGCAACGCCGACTCCCCAACCACAACGGACATTGATATGGTCGCCAGGTATGCCTCACAACCCTGCTCAATCAACCGCTCAGCCTGAATAGCTGAAACCACTATGCTTCCAGAAATCGGTCGCACCCCCTGGTAAACCAACCTCCTGCCTGCTCGCTCGAAAATAACTCGGCCTCTATGACAATCGAGGTGAGCCTTGAACTTCCCCAGCCAGTCCATGCCCAAAATGACGTCATAAAGCTCCACCGGACAGACTATCAAATCAGCTGGCATCAACTCTCCCGCGATGAGAATGTCGATGCCATCAACACAACCTTGAGTCTCCAATAACCGACCACCAGTAACTCTCACTACTCCCAAAACTATGAGATGCTCCAGAGTCAAACAACACATGAGACTCAACTCCCGCTACGCTTAAGATCCTTACGGAAACAATAAGCTAAGACTACCAAACACAACAACCAGCAAAATTAATCTTAACACTTAAAGAATAACGGAAAAGGTTAGACACTAACCAGTGATCAGTCTGCTGCTGCTCGTTCCACCAGCCTCCGAACCCAGTGTATACACCTGAGGTGCTACTGCAGCCCGCTTTTGTGGCGGTTCCTCAATCCTCGGTGCCTGCTGCCCCAGCTTTGGGCAACTGGTCTTCACATGCCCGGGTTCCTTGCAGTGCAAGCAAACCCGCTCATCAGCCTTGGTACATTTGGCGATACGATGTTCTGAACTGCCACACCGGAAACACCGATACCCTGCACCCACAGCCTTGGAAGTGTCATCCCACTTCCTCTTCTGCCCCTGCTGCCTAGACTTGCCACCTTTGCTCGGAGCCGTACTCTGACTCTGAGGACGCTGTGGAACCTATGGCGCTGCAACCATTGAACTGGTCTCCTGCTTTAGACCCTCCTCAAGCTCCGTTGCACACTCCACTAATACTGACACCGACTCGAACTTGCGGACCATGCAACGGTTCTTAAGGTTGATACGCATACCTCGTAGGAAAGCATAAATCATATCATGCTCGGTATCTACACCCCGACCAGCAAACCGCTTCAGCCGATTAAACTCAGCCTCGTACTCCCGAACCGAACGACTCCCCTACAACAAGTACAGAAACTCTCCCTCTCCCGCGGAAAGTACTTGAGATCAAACTCCCTCCGGAACTCGTCCCAAGGCAACACTACTCCTGCCCTCCTCGCAACGATCTTCTGCCACCACTCATGTGCATCTCCCTCAAAATAATGCACCGCCAAGTCCACCCTATACTCCTTAGGGCACCTGATCGACTGGAAGTTCCTCTCCAACCTGGACCTCCACTCATCAGATTCGATCGGTCTAGCACCACCACTGAAAAACTTGGTGCCCAACCTCTGCATGTGTTCCACCACCCTTAGGTACGACGGAACTACCAGCTCAGCCTCAGCAACCACTCTTGGCACTCCCGGAGCATTCCCACCTGCCATTGCAGCATTCCCCTGTGGTGCCACTGGAGCTGGAGCCGGTACCACAGGAGGTAACCTCTCCAAAAGCTGGGTCAACATGCCCAAAACCGCCCCCATCTGGTTTGGGTTCACCCGGTGACCATGCTCGGCCGCTGGCACAGACTGACCCTCTCCTTCAGAGTACTCATACGCACCATGCTCCATCGTGACACTCTGCGTCACGTCCACAGCTGCTCTACCAGCTCTACCACCTCTGCCGCCACGGCCCGCTCTGCCACCACATCCCCGAACTCTACCAGAATTCACCATCTGGCAAAAACCACATGGTTATTAATTTACGACTAATCATAATAACCAAAAATAACAAGAAAGTCTTACCGTGGAACTGTTATCGGCTGGAGGATGACATACCCAAACACCCTAACAATAACGACATAGCAACGCAGCAACAAATCTAGCAGTCCTAGAATCAACTCTGCTATGATACCAAATTGAAAAGACCCGTCCTAAAAACCACTAAACCGGGACCGGTTCAATAAACGTAAACCACACAAAACTAGCATTTTAAAATATCTAACAACTTAAGCAATTAATCTAACATAATAATAAAAATGTTCTAACAATCTAGCGGAAGCAATTCAACAATAAACACTAATCTGAATAACAAATGTCCGATATAAAAAAAACAAATGAAAACTATCCCGGTATGTCATCATGGTTTGTCACCGCAGTTCCACGAGGTTCAGCTAGTTTTATCCTTTCCCTTACCTGCACCATTACGAATAGACGCAGTCAGTATTTAATAAATACTGAGGAGGCGATCAACCCGTCTACTAGGTCAATTAAGACAAAATTATGAAAATATCCCTCCGACATAATCAATGTCCGGACTCGACAAACAACACAACAATGATTTAATAAAATTAATTCACCGCAAACTAATGAATTAAATCAATCAACGGCAATTTAAAACATCCAAAATTGACTAAAACAATTAATTCACAACAATTAATTCAACAATAATTTATAGAAAAATTACATAAAATAATCTCATAAATAACAGCAATTTCTAGCAATTTTTCCAGAATTTATTTCAGCAATAAAAATACCGCGAAAATCACAAAACACAGAATTAAATCCTAACACTTAATTATCTCGGGAAATAATTCCGTAAATCATCCGACCACGGTACTGCACTCACCTTAGCCACTTGTAGCACTTTTCGACACAACTTTTCTGCGACTTCCGGAAACTTTTTCCGCGCTATCTACACCCTCAATTCCTAAATCCGCAACCTAAAATAATAAAATATTATTAAATTAATATAAAATTATTAATCCATGAATTTATACGTAACATGACTTATTAACAACTTCTTCGGCTCCAACTTGATGACACCATAACTGCCATCTCCTCCCCACTTCACGACGTTCACCACCGCCATGATCCCCACGTCGCCACAACTCCACAGCCATACGTCTAACTCCAGCCACCGTAACATCCCTCACTACAACAAGACGACGACCTCACATCATCGCCAACTAACTCACCGCTTGCAAACCACACCTCATCACGTCTCCACCGTGACTCATCACCACGCCACCATATCACATCAACCTCAACAACCCACATCCGATCACGCCCCACCGTTTAACCAGACCATTCAACATCTCTGTGGCTCAGTCCCCACCACCACGTCAAAGTCCGATCACCACCACTCACCACCGCGCCATCGTCCGATCACCACCACCGATCAACACGTCCAAAACCCCCAACCCGAACCAAAACAAGAGAGAGGGAGAGAGAGAGATTACCGTGATAGGGTTAGAGGGAGTGATGGCTCGATCTTCACACACAAAGGCGGCTAGGTTTCAGTGATCGACGAAGAGGGAGGTACACACGCTTGTACATATATATATAATAAGTTTCCGTATTACACCGATCGGTCCTCCAATTTCTGATAATTTCGTAATTGACCCCGATACTTTTAAAACGATCAATTTAACCCACCGAAATCAACTTTGAAATTGATCAATTTAATCCTTAACTTTCCGAAGTCACAAATTGGCCCCAAACTTCCAAAATTATCAATTAAACCCGCCTGCAACTCCTAGATTTAATCAAATCAACCCCTAACTTTTGAATTCAACAAATACACCCCCATTATTGGTTTGCGGATGTTACAGATTGAATCTTCGTTAACTTTGTAAGGTGTTATTAAGTTTATAAATGGTGTTCCGAAAATGATATTTTGGTATATATCATCTGTGAGAACAAAAGCAGTTTTGAAAAGAACATTATCTTTTAATATTGAAGCTTCTGTTTTTGATGTTATACTAAGTTTTGAATTGTTTGCTGCTGAGAGTTTTTCATTTGTTTTATGGTGAAAGCATCTTGGTACTAGACCTGTTTTATGCAATTTAAGTCTGCACCCGTGTCAAAGTGTGCAATTGTATCTATTTTATAGTTTTTTGAAAAGACAAGTGTAATTTTTATTTTATATTTTCGAGAGGTGATTTCTCTTAGTACAAAGAGGAAATCATTTGGCATAGTGTTTAGAGATTGTATTTGTTCTATTATTTCATCTTCTATGTTTTCTGGACAATTGTTCTCATGTTCTTGAGTCATCATGTTTAGAGGCTAATATTGAATGAAAATATTCGGAAACAGTTTTTTGTTTTTCTTTTAGATGTTTGAGCTCATTTTTTACATCTTTTATTTCAATTTGAAGTGATTGGAGAGTTATTTAAAACTATTTTTTCTTCCTTGGTTGAGGATATTTGTGAGGTTATATGAAGAGTTTGTTTTTGACGGATCGTTTGCACTACAAGAAAACATGCGATTAGCATCAAAATTTTACGAGGGAAATGTTTTGTCGTAAATAAGAGACGGATTTACAATGATTTTATGACGAAATAAGTAATCGTCGTAAATTCGTCGTACCTTTGCGTGATAAATATTTCGTCGTAAATCCGTTGTTATTTTACAACGAAGTTACGACTAATAATCGTCGATTTTAAAAATCGTCATAAATTCGTCGTACCTTTGCGTGATAAATATTTCGCCATAAATCCGTTGTTATTTTACAACGAAGTTACGACTAATAATCATCGATTTTAAAAATCGTCGTAAAATCGATGTTATATAACATCGAATTTACGACGATTTGAAAAAGTATCTAAAAGGTTTACGACGGCAATATTCATCGTAAAGACGATGGTAATTCATTGGTAATTGAAATCGTTGTAAATCCGTTGACATATTTGAAACACATTCACCCGTTGTCACGAGTATGGTAAGCATCGTACAAAAGTCAACTACGGAGTCTGTGTGAAAGGGAAAGTAGATTTTTATGGGATCTAAACGTTTAGTGAAGATGAAATGTGTTATCTTCAAATGTGATTGGTTTGATCCAAGAGAGGGATCAGGTGTCCGATACAAACAAATTTGGAGTTGTGGCTGTTAACGCCAGTCGACGATACAACAAGTTTGAACTTTTAAAATTTCATCTTAGCTTCGCAAACTGACCAAGTTTGCTTCATCCCCTACGCTCGAGTTACAAACACCGGAATCAGTTGGTTATCAGTAATTACAGTGGTGCCTAGAGGCCGGATTTATGTCCGTGATGACCAACCAGGGTTGCAACAAGATTTTGTGATGATATGCATGCACCGGATCAAAGCACTGATGATATTCTACTTATTGATCCACAGAATCGAGTGTTTGAGGATCTCCCAGAGGATACTGACGAAGGAACTGAGAATGATCAGTTTGACGAAAGTGATGATGAGGATGATGGAAGTGAAGATTCTAATGAAGCATCAGAGGAAGAATAAATGTTTATTGAATTTGTATTATATGTATGTTAAGAATTTGATTTTATATTTAATGTTTATTGCATTTGTATTTGATGTTTGTATAATTATAAATTTGAATTTAAATTTTAATAAGATGTAAAAATTACATTTAGATTCTAAGTTTAAGTACTATATCCATAGGTATAATATTTAAATACTCCCTCCGTTTCTTTTTATTTGTTGTTTTATGGTTTAAATTTTGTTTCAATATAAGTGGTCATTTCTATTTCCAAAGAAAATTTGTTTTCCTTGGATTAATGAATGATAAAATAGACCAATATAAGTTATTCTTAATTAATGTGCAAAAACCTTAAACTACAAATATAAAAGAAACGGAGGGAGTATAAGTTTATTAAACTACAAGTATAAGAAACTACAAGTTTACATTGACGACTCTCGTGAAATAGAAATGTGGTTTAGGGTTAGGGCCGGGGTTTGGGAACTGTGGTTTAGGGTTTCGATATTTTACGATGAATTTACGAAGATTCGTCGTAAATTCATCGTAATGTACCCACAGATTTACGACGAATCCAAGGGTTAGGGTTAGGGAACTGTGGTTTAGGGTTTCGATAATTTACGATGAATTTACGAAGATTCGTCGTAAATTTATCGTAATGTACCCACGGATTTACAACGAATCCAAGGGTTAGGGTTAGGCCACGTGTATGGCATGCGAAGGCAGTTATTTACCAACGCGTTTATGAGGAATCCTCGTAAATACGTTGGTAAGTTACGACGAATTTACGAGGAATCGTTTTAAATCCGTCGTAAATTACCAACGTATTTACGATGAATCAAAATCTATATATACGCGGGCCAAATTCCTCTTCTCCTCGCCCATTCCTCTCTTACAAACACTCTTTCTTTCTAACTCGGCTTCTCTCTACATTCAAACAAGGTAATTTTTTTTTAATTATTTTCAATTTATTATGTTTAAATTTAGGATTATATATTTGTTAGGATTATCGAATTTAGGATTTTGTTAGGATGATGGAATTTAGGATTTATGTAGGCTTATGAAATTTTGAAATAGTTAAGATTTATGATTTATGATTTTTGAAATAGTTAATATTTATGATTTATGATTTTATACAAATTAAATACTTATGATTTATGATTTTATGATTTTATAATTAAATACAAATTTTTGATTTTAAATATTTATGATTTTAAATATAAATAGATAGGATTTAAAATAGAAATGTTTATGCTTTTATTATAAATGGTAATTTATTATAAATAGAAATGTTTATGTTTTGATTAAATAGAAATAATTATAATTTATTAAAAATGGTTTGAATTTTTTTTAATATGTTCTACTGTTTTTTTTTCAAATGTAGATGGTTAGATCATCTCAGACAGCCCGTCTCGGCCGTCCTACCTATGGTGAGACTTTCCTACGTGGATCGTCTAATACTAGACCGAGATCGAGTAGTACCGAAGATATCCGGACATCGTCTTCTTCTCGAGATACAGTTTTGGAGACTCTTCCGACACAGACACCACATGGCGATTCTACAGCACCAGGTGGAGGATCGTCTTCACCACCACCACCACCACCACATCCTCCGATAGCACCTGCGGGAGTACATCCCGATTTGGCAGTTCCTACTGACGCTCCATACGCTCAGTACATGGTGGCGGATCTACTTGTGCAGCCAGGACGAGATGGTTTGCCGAAGTTGGATCCCAACCGCCCTCCAAACACATTTTGGTATTTTTTTTTATTATAATTTCTTTACTTCGTCAACATACAATTATATTTATGAACCTAAATTTTAAATGATTTATTAATTTCAGGTTTGGAATCGATAATAAAGTTGGTCGTAGTGTCTCCGATACGATCAAGAGCTACTTCACAGAGCCGCATCCAAATTGGTCTCTCACACCGCTGCATATCCGGAAGACGTGGTTCAAATGTTTTGTGGTAATTTTTTTTTTTTAATAATTTTTTTTACATTTTATATATAATATTTATTATGTTTTTACTAATAACGGTTATAACGTTTTTTCAGCAAAAGTGGAGATGGGACATTGGCATCAACGAGATGGTCAAGAAGGAATTCACTGAGAAGGCTACGAAGCGTTTGGCAGGCACCGTCTCGGATTGGAAGGAGAAATGGCAATTCAAAGGAGATGATGGCAAGCCTTCTTACTTGACCGATGAGGTATGGCAGGGCCTTGTCCAATATTGGATTGACCCTCATTCGGTTAAGATCGCTGTAGGGTGTTCTACTTCTCGTTTAACGAGGGACGCAGACGGCCATTTGCCTACCCCGCATACTTCTGGACAGACACCATTTGCGGGTCGACGACTTCAGTTGGTACGTCTCTTTTTATATGTTTTTGTCTATTTTTTAAAATAAATTTTAACTTTATAATTTTTTTTTGGTTTTTTAGGCAAATGGAGGACCGCTTCCGTCTCTTACGAGGTTGTTCGAGGAGACTCACAAGAAGAAATCTGGAGCTTTTGTTGATGAACGATCTGAGAAGATCGTCAATGATGTCAATGCTAAGATCCTTGAGCGTCAGACGCAGCTATCTCAGCAATCTCAGGATGGGACTCCGGTAGAACTCAGTTTGGTTGAGGAGGACACGATCTATAAAGAGGTAAATATTAATTCTTTTTTATGTTTAAATCAAATATTATATATATGTATAATGTTATTTAATTATAATATTCTTTTATAAAATTACTTTCAGGTTGCTCCGAGGAAGAAAAGACGAGTTCTAGGCATGGGATCGGTTCACGATGTTCCCATAGCCTCTTCTTCTTTACACGGAGACCTGGGGAGGATCCAGCTCATATGCGGACCCAATTAGAAGCTGCAAACGCTCACATTGCATCTCTAAAGCGCTCAGAACAACAAACGAAGGACAGGTTTGACAGCATGGAGAGCTTTAGCGATGAGACGGGCGAATCAGTCTGAAGAACCTACGGAGCAGACCGAGTTCGACCGTAGAGCCGCAGAAGCCGCATCGGCCGATCTATATAACGAAATCAATTTTGATTCTTAGACATTCAGTTTTTATAAACAATTTTTTTTGTATTATATATTTTTTTAAATATTAATTTTTCTTTTTTCTGTTATTTTCTATTTTATTTAATTTTTTATATTTATTATTATTTATTTTTTATTAAAAACATTTAAAAATAATTATTAAATATATATTTTGTTTTTAACGATGATCTTACATCGAATTCATTGTGAAATCGTAGTAACATTTGCAACGAATTTACGACGAAGATCTAACACTTCGTTGTAAATTCGTCGTAAATATTTGCGTCGAATTTACAACGAAGTTTATCAATTCGTTGGAAATTCGTCGTAAATATTATTACCACTTACCAATGATGTTACGTTGTATTTTTACGATAACAATACGACGAACATCTTCGATGTATAATTTTACGTCGAATTTACGACGAAGTGTTTTACGATGATTTTACGACGAATTTTAAACATCGTTATATATATGACGGATTAACGACGATTGATCCATTACGACGACCTGGTAACGACGATTTGGTAATCGTCGTAAATTCGTTGTAATTGTGATTTTACAAGTAATTTACGACGATTTCTTCCGTTGTTAAAGTCGTGTTTTCTTGTAGTGTTGGTTTTGTAGGATTTTCTGTTTTTTGACTTCCATTTAGGGATGAAATAATTGTTTCCGGAAATTTTTATTTTAGTTGGGGGTCTGATATTGAATTCAACATTTCTAGTTGGAATTCTTGATCTTTTGTGAGGACTTGAACTTTTTTCTTATCTGAGTCCGAGCAGGATGATGAATCATTTAGTTCATCAAATTGCAAGGCCTCTTCAGAAGTGTTCAGAATCGTAATCACTAGATGATATAGAGTATTCTAGGAAAAGATTTGATATTTTGTCTGTGATTTATTCTCCATGATCGAGTTCTTGAATTTTCTTATTTAAGCGACAGTATTTTGAAGTATGTTTTTTTTTATTGCATTTATAGCATGTTAGATTTTTATAAAAAGGTTTATTTTTTTATTCTTGTGGTTTCAATGTTTTCCGAGATTTATTCCAGGAATTTTTTCGTGGACTATAATCTTTAAAGTTTTTTGTAAATTTTGATTTTTTGGAATAGTATTATGGTTTACAATTTCCTGCACATGACTTTTTATTTGTAGGATCCATTTCAAATTGTTTGCAAAAAGACCCTAACTCTATTTTTGTTCTTTTACGTTCCCATTTGAGGTGTTTTTGGAGTTTTAAATCTTGACAAATTTTAAGACCTTCTTGTTGGACAAGACTAACTAATTCACCGTAATTGAAATCGTCATAATCTATTATTTGGATGCCACTAGATTCTCTAGTTTTAGTTCTGACCTTTTCTCCTAAGACTGTTGTAGACCAGCAAGAAATTTTTCTTTCCAGAAGGGTTGATTTGAATCTTACCGGAGTAGGACTCTAGTGAGGAAGGTGTTTTTATACCATTGGAAATCACTTAATTTTTTACATTAAAGATTTGAAAGGAGTTCAGCGTTTTTGTCCCTAAGGACAAAAGGATCTCCTATGAAATGAAGGGTTATAGCTAAGACTACGGTTGATACTGCATTTTGTTGTGTATTTCCAAAATAATCTATAATTGGCATTCCTTCTTCATCCATTTTTATAGCATCAAGAATTTCTCCTGCTTGCTAGTTATTTAGATAGTTATCCCACCATCCTTTAAGCTGTCCTGAAAAGCCAGCTATAAGGAGTTCAGCTACCGTTTTATCTTCATTGCCTATTTGTGTTCTATAGGCGTTTGCAGCCATGGTCATCTTTTGTAGAAAATTTAAAATGTTATATTCAGATATTCTATCTAGATTCCAGTCATAGACTGAAGAAGAGTTAAACCTAGATTGTTCGATTGGCTGAATTTGTCCTAGATCTGGTGCCGCTATTATTTGATTTTCATGATTGTTTCTCCAATCAAGACAGTTTATTCTATTGTTTGAAAATTGTTCTATGGTTTTATTAGAATCTGATTCATGACATAGGGTATTTATTCGAATATTTGAACTTTGTGTTTCGAGATTTCTAGGATTTCTTTGGGCTTTAGAAGTTGGGGTATCAGGGACATCGTAACCTTGATGCTTACTATTTTCCCCTATTTCTATATTGCTCAGTTGGCTTTGAAGAGCTCGTATGAATTCTATATTCGTATTTTGGCAAGTTTTAACACTATTTTCTGAAATTTGAAACGGTTTGAAAATTGGAAGTTTTAGTTTTTTATTAGATGGAGTTTCATTCGGGTGATTTGTTTGTTTTAGAATTTTTTTCTCAATCCTATCAAGTTGTTTACTTATTGTGCCACGAATAGTTTTTGAAAAATTGTTTTGGAGAATGATGTTCTTGACATTCGTCTTATCATCTTCTTGAGGGATTTTAAAAGGAATTGCTTCGATCGGTTTACCCGATAACTCAAGTTTTATTCCTTGTTAAGGGGGTGATTTGAATGAATTATTTTCCCATTAGTAATTGTTTCCCATTCACATCCTTTGTTTTGATTGGTAATAGGATTTGCGGTTTTTAAAAAAGGATTATAAATGTTATTTTCTTTTGTATAATCTTCAAACCAATTAAAAAATAAAATTGGAACTATGTTTTTGTTAAGGTATTCATAATATTCTTCTTGTATTTTTTTCTCTGATTTTTGAAATGTCTTTGAAAAACCAATTTCTTTTTTGTAAATTATTTTTTGAATATAATTTTTCTCGCAAAAATTTTTTATTTATATCAAAATCTTTTTCTAAAACATTTAGTTCATTAGCCATATCAATGATAGCTGAAAAAGTTGGGCTAGCTGGTTCTGATTTCGTGACAAATTCATTTTGTTCAAGACTAGTTCTTGACGTATAGGCAGGTTTTGGAATCTGTGTTCCAAAATCAACATTTCTCAAGATTGAATTTGGAACATCAGAAGTTGATAATCGTGGTTGGAATCTGGGTTCTTGAATCGGATAATCACGACCTATTTGGGAGACTCTTCCTAAGTCTATTGTATTCATATTTGAAGAGGATTCATAGGTGAGATCATCCTCAGTATTTTTCTCATTATGTCTAATGAAGGAAAGCTTTACTTTTCAGTCATTAGATTGTTCAATATTTTTTAAACGTGTGTTTGGCTCCATTGGTTCTACAGGGTTTTGAGGTTTTGGTTGAGTTACTCCTTCAAGAATCCATTCATCTGGAAGGTTTACATCTTTCCATTGAATTGATCTTGGAATAACAGAGTTTGATTTTGAAAAATCAGTTTGGAGTAAGAGTGTTTCACCTTTTTTACTCGATATTTTTAATTTTGAAGAAAAAGCACTAGTCATGGCTTTATAATGTAGTCTAAAAACCAAAGCAATCGGAATTGATCCTTCGATCATTTCATAGTTATGTGTTTTAACTTGTAAAACCAGTGATTTTAATATATTGGGGGAACCGTGTCTTAGAGTGATCCATAAGTATATATATATATATATATATATCTCCCGGCTCTGATACCAGGAGGGGATCGTAAGTACACTCAATCAATCTTTTCACAACCCCTTTACCATGTATTGGGGGAACCGAGTCTTAGAGTGAAGTAAGATTGACTGGTTGTATTTCGAGAGGTGTTGATAGTAAAATTGAGTTTTTATTTATAAAATTTAAAACAAGTTCAGATTTATAAAACTTACAAATTAAAAACGGAAGAAGAGTTATGGACTCGAGATGGAAGAGGTGAGAGGGTTTTTTAGAGAGAGAGTCTGTAAGTTCTGCCTTCGAAGATTTACACGACACTTCTTTATATAGAAGTTTACATGTGCATTTCAAAATTTAAATTATTTAGTAATCTTGAATGATAGCTTCATCTTTTGCTTTTGTAGTGCGTTTGGTGGTAGCCTCGAGATGCTCCTTGTCTTCTACTTTTCGTAGTGGATTTTGACGGATTTGTCTTTTGCTTTTGTAGTGGATCTTTGTCGCTGATAACTTTGATGGCGATTTTGATGGATTTGTCTTTTGCTTTTGTAGTTGAAACTGGATTTGTGGCCGACATCTTCTGCGGTTGATTGCAGATTTTGCGGAGTCGGTTTTGAAGTAGGATTCGGATTTTGATGTTTGATGTTGCCCTTGGACTCCGTTGTTTGGACTTGTTTTTAGAGAGGGGAATTTGTACATCTTTTATGATTTTTAGCTATAAACGGATTTGATTATTCTTTATCGAAGCCGTTTTCTTCGGAATAGCCTTAACTTATCAGGTGTTAAGATGATTTTTTTTTTTAAAGTATGAAATATATTACAACTGATTTGTGGGGGATTCTAAACTTTTCCTCCCCTTAATGTTACATTAACATTACATAGGATAATTTTTTTTTTTTTTTCACAAGATTTACAAATTGTCTTCGTCTATTTCGGGTTCACTTCTGGATGCTTGGGAGTTCTGTGTTGATATCATCGGTAGAAATTGCATCGAGATTGATTTGATTTCTTCTTCTGATTTTGCAGCTGCTAACATAGACATCATTTTTGATTTTTGGGCTAGGAAGAGAGTCATTTCTGGTGTTTGGATTAATTTTTGTGGAGCTGGTGGATTAAGAGTTTTGGAATTTTGTGATCGAATCCATTCAGGGATATTTGAAGGATATAAATTCGAGGGGATTCTATATTTATCCCACCATTTTACTTTAAATCTTCGTCTGATAATGGGTATTGTATCATCCGAAAATTCAAAAGTCCATGAGAAAACCCAGAGCAAATGGAATTTGGAATGAAAGAGGGCCAAGGCGGGAAATCTTTTTTCATCTTCAGATGGTATGAAACTGGTTTTAAAGATTTGGAAGGATTTATTTATCTGGGGTTTGAAAATGTTTATGAAAAAACCAAAGTTGTTCCACCATTGATTAAACCAAAGAGGAGATTTAGATAGGTTACATGTGGTGTCGAAAAAGATCAACCACGTGTGTTTGTGTTTGGGGGATTTAATCAAGAAAGCATTGTACCAAGCTTGGCAATAATCCCAGTAATTGAATGGGACATTGTAACAAGAGAGATTTGAACAATTTTCTGGAAACTTTATATTATCATTGAGATCATAATCCCAATCTCTTGGGAAAATGATGTCATGAATTTTAAAAGTAGAATAAGCAGGAGCCGTGAGACTTTCATCCAAAAAGATATGTTTGAAAATAACCGATCCTGTGATTTCTAAAATTGTTTGGTAAAATAATACAGTTTTTTTCAGAATTGTATGGTTTGAAAAACTGATTTTTCCCAAAAAACTTTTCGATCGTGAAATACGGATCATTTTCAACAAAAAAAAGTCTTTCTCTATTGTAATCACATTTTGATAAGTCGGTTTTTCAAAATATTCCAAAGGAGGATTTTGTGAAAATTCCTTTAAAACAATTTGTGAATTGTTTAAAGGTTTTGAAATTTGTTTCGAAGCCTGGTTTTGTTTTGAAATCATTCTTAAGGTGGCTTCAGGTATTTCAGAAATTGCAAGAGAAGAGGTTGGTTTTGAAGAACTACCTTTCTATTGTTTTGAAAAACTCTTATTGAAAGCTTGTTGTAAGGACCGTATTTGTTTCAAGATTTCTTCAGGGGTTTGAAGAGTTTTCTTTTCTTTTTCTGGTTTCTTTTTTGTAATTGTGATCCAGGGTTGTGTTTCGGGTTATGTCTTTGGTTTGGAAGTGTTTGGAGTTGGTGATTTATCTTGGTTTGGGCCTGAAGCAGGGTTTTTTCCCCTGTCAATCGTCTTTGGTGGCATCGTACCTGTTTTGGAGAAACTCTCGAGTCAGGAAATCTAGAACAAAATTTGTTTCTCCTTTAATATAATCTATATCAAAATCAAAAATACTTAGTAAAGCCTGCCATCGGGCAAAGATCTGTTTTGATGCAAGATTTTTAACATCTTTTTGTAAAACGTCTTTAGCACTTTTGCAATCAATTCTTAGTAAAAAAATTTGATTTAAAAGATCACTTTGAAATTTTTGTATACATAAGACTATACTTAGTATTTCCTTTTTAATGGTCGAATAATTTTTTTGGGTTTCATTCCAATGAGATGAAGTAAATTGGATTATATTTTCACGACCATTTGTTTATTTTTGTTTTAGAATGCCCCCGTATCCCAGATCAGAGGCGTCTGTTTCCACAATTTTTCCCAAATTTGGATCCGCTATATGCAGGCATGGGATTTCTAAGACTTGTTTTTTAATTTGTTGGACGACAGCGGTATGTTCTTCTGTCCAAGGGGTTGGGTTTTTCTTCAGATGATCATGAAGGGGTCTAGCCAATCTATTGATGTTTGGACAAAAATCTAGAACATAATTAAGGCTTCCTATGAACCTTTGTAACTGGGTTTTATCTAAGATTTTATCAGGAAATTTATTTGCATATTCTAATGATCTTTCTATTGGTTTTATCATGCCTTTTGAAACGTAATGACCAAGAAATCTTATTCTAGTTTGGAATAAAGACATCTTTGTTTTGGAAAAAACAAGTCCATTTTTGCGTGCAACATAGTTAAATGTTTTTAGATGTTTGAAATGTTCGTCAATCGAGTTTGAAAATATAAGTATATCGTCAATATATATGATACAAAATTTTGAATAATCTGAAAATATATCATTCATTATTCTTTGAAATTATGAAGCTGCATTTTTTAAACTGAAAGGCATTACGTTGCATGAATTTTAGGCTTCTCTTTTTTGGAGTTTCCATGAATTCGAAGGATAATTTTTTATCTTGAGTTTTGAAGGAGATTGAATCTTCGTTAACTTTGTAAGGTGTTATTAAGCTTATAAATGGTGTTCTGAGAATGATATTTTGGTATATATCATATGTGATAACAAAAGCAGTTTTGAAAAGAACATTATCTTTTAATACTGAAGCTTCTGTTTTTGACATTATATTAAGTTTTGAGTTGTTTGCTGCTGAGAGTTTTTCTTTTGTTTTATGGTGAAAACATCTTGGTACAAGACATGTTTTTATGAAATTTAGGTCTGCATCCATATCAAAAAGTGCAATTGTATCTATTTTATAGTTTTCTGAGAAAACAAGTGTAATTTTTATTTTATATTTTCGAGAGGTGATTTCTCTTAGTACAAAGAGGAAATCATTTGGCATAGTGTTTAGAAATTGTATTTGTTTTACTATCTCATCTTCTATGTTCTCTGGGCAATTGTTTTCATGTTCCTTCGAACTGGAGTCATCATGTTTAGAAGCTAATATTGAATGAAAATATTCGGAATCGGTTTTTTGTTTTTCTTTTAGATGTTTGAGCTCATTTTTTACATCTTTGTTTTCAATTTGAAGTGATTGGAGAGTTGTTTTGGAACTATTTTTTCTTCCCTGGTTGAGGATATTTGTCAGGTTATATGATGAGTTTGTATTTGACGGATCCTTGGGTTTTGTAGGATTTTCTGTTTTTTTACTACCATTTAGAGATGAAATAATTGTTTCTAGAAATTTTTGTTTTAGTTGGGGATCTGAGATTGAATTCAAGATTTCTAGTTGGGATCTTTGATCTTTTGTGAGGACTTGAATTTTCTTACTATCTGAGTCCGAGCTGGATGATGAACCATTTATTTCATCAACTTGCAAGGCCTCTTCAGAAAAGGGCTCAGAATCGTAATCACTAGATGATGTAGAGTATTCTAGAAAAATATTTGATATTTTGTCTGTGATTTCTTCTCCAAGATTGAGTTCTTGGATTTTCTTATTTAAGCGACAGTATTTTGAAGTATGTCCTTTCTTATTGCATTTATAGCATGTTAGATTTTTATAAAAAGGTTTGTTTTGGGATTCTTGTGGTTTAAATTTTTTCTGAGATTTTTTCCAGGAGTTCTCTCTTCGAGGTTTATTCCAGGAATTTTCTCGTGGCCTATAATCCTTAAAGTTTTTTGTAAATTTTGATTTTTTGGAATAGTATGCTGGTTTACAATTTCCTGTACATGGCTTTTTATTGGTAGGATCTATTTCAAATTGTTTGCAAAAAGACCCTAACTCTATTTTTGTTCTTTTAAGTTCCCATTTGAGATGTTTTTGGAGTTTTAAATCTTGACAGATCTTAAGACCTTCTTGTTGGACAAGACTAACTAATTCACCATAAGTGAAATCGTCATAATCTATTATTTGGATACCACTAGACTCTCTAATTTTTGTTCTGACCTTTTCTCCTAAGAGTGTTGGTAGACCAGCAAGAAATTTTTCTTTCCAGAAGGGTTGATTTGAATCTTGCCGGAGTAGGACTCTAGTGAGGAAAGTGTTTTTATACCATTGGAAATCACTTAATTTTTTATATTTAAGATTTGAAAGGAGTTCAGCGATTTTGTCCCTAAGGACTGAAGGATCTCCTATGAAATGAAGGGTTATAGCTAAGACTAGGGTTGCTACCGCATTTTTGTATGTGTTTCCAAAATTATCTATAATTGGCATTCCTTCTTCATCTATTTTTATAGCATCAAGAATTTCTCCTCGTTGCTGGTTATTAAGATAGTTATCCCACCATCCTTTAAGTTGTCCTGAAAAGCCAACTATAAGGAGTTCGGCTACAGTTTTATCTTCATTACCTATTTCTGTTCTATAGGCATTTGCAGCCATTGTCATTTTTTGGAGGAAATTTAAAATGTTATATTCAGATATTCCATCTAGATTCCAGTCATATACTGAAGAAGAGTTAAACCTAGATTGTTCGATTAGCTGAATTTGTCCGAGATCTGGTGCCGTTATTATTTAGTTTTCATGACTGTTTCTTCAATCAAGACGGTTTATTCTACTGTTTGAAAATTGTTTTATGGTTTTATCAGAATCTGATTCATGACATAGAGTATTTATCTGAATATTTGAACTTTGTGTTTCGAGATTTCTAGGATTTCTTTGGACTTTAGAAGTTGGGGTATCAGGGAAATCATAAGCTTGATGCTTACTATTTTCTCCTATTTCTATGTTGCTTAGTTGGCTTTGAAGAGCGCGTATGAATTCAATATTCGTGTTTTGGCAAGTTTTAACACTATTTTCTGAAATTTGAAAAGGTTTGAAAATTGGAAGTTTTAGTTTTTTATTAGATGGAGTTTCATTTGGGTGATCTATTTGTTTTAGAATTGTTTGCTCAATCCTATCAAGTTGTTTACTTATTGTGCTAAGATTAGTGTTTGAAAAATTGTTTTGAAGAATGATATTCATGACATTCGTTTTATCATCTTTTTGAGGAATTTTAAAAGGGATTGCTTCGATTGGTTTACCCAATAATTTATATATATATATATATATAAATTTCGATAAAATTTATGGAGTGTCAGAGCCATAAGATTATAATTATATATAATCTTATAATCTTATGGGGGAACCGTGTCTTAAATTTTATATATATATAATTTCGATAAAATTTCGACAGAACTTTTATATATATATATTTGTAAATTGGATCTGCCACTAGATATATATAGTTCATGTACTTTTTTGAAAATTTCTCTAATAATCAATTTTATGTTTTTTTTTTTTTTGTTAAAGCAAGGATGTGTTTAAAGTGAATGGTTATACAAATGACAACAACTTTATAAAAGTCCTTGTCACTGAGTTTAATAAGCATTCTCTTTTAACTATTGCCCTGTTCGGTGTATGGTCACTGCGACCACTACAGCAACACCAAAAACACAAAAGAAAATAAGGTAACTTATAACTCAAGAATGTGGATACTCTTGTTAATGCATATAAACGTGACGCTGCGACGACAATTTCCGACGGCAACTCATCACTATTTTCCTTTTTCAGCGATTGCCAACAAGCTTCCAGTGACTATCTTCTGCAACTACAACACTTAAATTATGCCTTTGTTATAGTCGCCATTGCATCGACTTGTCGCCTGGCAGATATGAGATGTTTCTTTTTCCTTGAAGACATCTCCCCACCGGATTAGCTTGTCAACAAACTTATATAAAAAAGTGAAATGCTTTTCTTGATTGGAAAACAATGTCGAAAAGCGCCACCGAATAACAAACGTTAACGAAAACAACGAGAAAAATAGAAACAATGAGACACATTCAAGTTTGGATACCAATTGTGGTCATTTAGTTTTCTAGAAAAAGATAGGTAATTTACTTGAGATAATATAATAGTCACAAAAGGCCAGCCTCCAATAGATTTCTCCTTCTTAACGTCTCATCTACAAGCTTGAACGTTTTCTTTACGAGCTTCTGGTCCAAAGCCGTCGTCCTATAGATTTTGAATACTCTGTCCACTCGATCGGGCGCCGTGTTCTGGTAATATAATTCCTCAAATTTCTTCTTCACAAACCTGAGTCAAAATGAAAATCAGAAGGTAAAATTACGGTAACAATTTAAAAGGGTATTAGCAAAAACTTCAAGACATGCTTACTCGTATGCATGTTCAATCTCTTGTTTCCCACTTGAGACAGGTTGGTAATCTCTGAACCACTCGCAAACGTTCAACGGAACCTATGCAGATCGAATAAAATAGCGTTAAGGATCCAAAAGACTTTGCTTGGCTATCTAAACAAATAAATATGATTCAGTTCTTACATCAGGAACCTTCTTCTCAAATATGTCGAACTTATTCAAGAACAGCATGAAGGATGTTTTCTGTAACCAATATTTATGTAAACAACTCAACTCAACTCATCTTCAATGATTAAACCGATAAAAATAAAAATAAATAAAAAAGAAACCTCGAAACAAGGCTGTTTCAGGACCCAGTCGAATAATTCTTTGGTCTCCATCATTCTGTTTTTCTGCTCGTCCTCAAAGAGCGTTTGGTCGTACCTATGATCCAAAACTCAGTTGTGATTTAGTAATTTTTTTGTAGAAGCACAAGGATATATTTAGTTTGTATTGAAACAAGCTTACTCGCTAATGGCGGCACAAAATATCACAGCAGTTACACCTTCAAACAGATGAATCCATTTCCTCCTCTCATTTCTCTGCCCACCCACGTCAAATAATCGGTACACTTCCCCACTTTTCTTATTCTCTCCCACAGGGCTACATAAATCAAGCTTTATCTCATATAACCATTCTCGGGTAAAGGATTGTTGCAAGTACATTCATGACAATAATTTTGATATTGGAATGGAAATTGTATGATTCAATTAGCACATCAAACTAACATTCATGACACACTTTTAACTTGTTAGCTCTCTATCTAACATGGTGTAGTGATTGTGTTCTGAGCTTTAAACATAGCAACAGTCGATAACAAACCGCATAAGCTAATTGTAATGCTTGTGGACAAGACTACTACTTAATATTTATCTCACAATTTCTCATCTATTGTACAAACTGAGAACCAAAGAGTGAAACACAAAGTATTTTGTACCTGAACTGTATTTCGACGACACCAGTTGTGCGAACTCTTGCATAGAGAACATCCTCCTGAAAACACCAACATAGAAAAACTACAACAATGATGCAATAAAACACAGACCCTAGTCTTTAATTTGCTAGCACCCAAGAAGATATATGTATATAATAGGATTAACTAGGCTAATATGAAAAGCAAAAAGCTACTGTTCATTGATGACTTGATTCTTTGAGACTGATCCAAACCTCTTGTAAAAAGATTGAATTTATATTTCAACACTCTTAGATCATTACTTCAAATGTTATCATCAAATAATGATAGTTCGGGTTTCATGTAGTACCTTAGTTGGAATATAATTCAAATCTGATAGTCTCTTCAAGTTCTCCATCAGATATTTCGTACAATCAGGAACTTGAAGCTCGTTACCACGAGCACATGTTTCCTATAAAATGATACATCAAGACATTCAAAATGAAAGTAGAAACCAGACGGAATCATTAAAACCGTGAATTCAACTTGGCAATGCCACTGCACACACAAACAAACCTGGATTGCAGGATCCTTCCATAGTATTTCGATTCCCTCAGCAAGGTCCTTGGTAAGCCGTGGATAGTCTAACCTACCACCAATTTCAGAAAGTTTCTCCCCAATTGCCTAGTATTAGGATAATAAGATGACTACCATAAGATAATGTACTACTTTATTGTAAAATCTAACTCAAAACACAAACAAAGACAGCTCAACAATATAGAGTAGAAAAATGTGACTTGAGAATTTTAACCACTTACCATACTTTCAGAGGATAATGTATATTTTGCAGAATCTGTTTCATTTTGAGAAAACTCCTTTGTTCCATCATGCAATAACTGTTCAACAATATAGAGTAGCTTATTAAGCTATATGTACAACATACTGAGATCAATATATGACAAAAAATGATTAAATAAAATACATACTTTAATAGTCTGATAGACATTGGCATGGATGACTGGAACATAGCTCTTTAGTTCTCCTTCATCAAATCCGGTTTGAAAAAGAAGTTTTATCTGTAAGTTTGTCTCATTCAATTAACAGAATTCATAAATAAGTATAAGTAAAGACTAGAATAGATTTTACTTGTGACTTGCCTGCTTAAAAATTGTAGATTTTCCAGATTCTCCAGCACCTTTACACAAAAAGATCAGTCAGACAATTAGAGGAAATTCTGCAAGAAAACAAAAAAGCGGAACTTTGAACTAGTAAATGCTAAAGAAAGGCCATTATGAACAAATAGAAAGTGAAGAATACACAAAAGGAACACTATGCAATCCAAAAATAGATGAACGGACAGATAATCACAAAAGAGAGATTCCGAAAGACCATATACTAATATACAAACAGTTTGTCTCAACTTGTATATTAGCAAGAGATTCATCAAGCCCAGCCATTTCTATTTACACAGTAACTGATTAATATAAGAAGACAAATGATCTAAGTTCCACATACCAAGTAATAGAAGCTTCCGAATATGCTTTTCAGCCTTTGCTTCTTGCTCTATCCGTCTTTCGATTTCAGCAGCCTATAGAAACCAAATCAACTCTTGATTCCCAAGTATCATAACTAATGCTCACATATATCAAATCAATAGTGTTTACAAACCTGTGCATTCTCATCAATATCTTCTGTATGATGCCGACTTCTACTACAGAGTAACCCCATGATGTTTTTTCTATATTCCCACAGGTGATAGCATGGAAGTCGGAAAAATATCAAACCCCACAGCTTAAAACAAAACACTTGAGGTTCTTGATACAGTTGCCTCTCATAATGCTTACCTACTAACCAAAGAAATGCTCATAAATCCTTTTGTTTACATTTCATCATTGTTTACAATACGATATATAAAGTTTCAGTAACCAAAACAAACACAAAAAAAAGTCAATTTCTTGGATTAGTACTTCTAAAGTTCAGTAGCATACTAATAGCTGCTAAATTCGATTAGCTAACAACTCACATTAAGAAATTTCAAAATTTTAACAACAAATTGAGTCACACATAGGCTTCACACTCCAGCTACTACAATCAGATGAGTAAATTAACATTTCAAGATCCAAAAAACACAAGAATTCATCTTTTTACTTCCAATCTACGAACCTGACTGATTCTTCAGTAACAAAGACTTGATCTACAAAACCCTAATTCTCAAGAAACCCAATTCAAAACAAAACAAGAAAACAACAGAAACGGTGACAAGATCTGAGTTAAGAGAAAAACAAAGAGAACAAAACTTGCAAATTTGGGGGAGGAAAAGTAAAGTAGAGAATATAAAAAAATCACCTGAAGAAAAAAAAAATGGAGTCAAAGTGAAAGATTAGTAAAGGTCACAAGAACACAAAGTACAAAACAAGTTCAGAGAAGAGAGCAGAGAGTACTTTAGCTTCTGCTTCTGCTTTCTTCTTCCTGTTTCTATTATTGTTTTTCCCCTTCGTTTCCGCTTTAATGTTGGCTCGTCTCTTTTGGATGTATCTCTCTATTACTTCTTTTCAATTCATTCACACTTTCATTTCTATTATATTTATATGTATGAAATTTAATTGATTTAAAAAGAAAAAAATAACAAAATAAAAGATGTAATTGATTTTTAAGAGAGGTCAAAAGAAAGAAAATGTTAAGCAAAGGGGAAGATGAAATTGCGCCGAAAGGTCTGATTGGTCAAATTGTTGAAATGATGGTTGTGCCTCGTGAAGAGATAAGAACTTAATAAGAAGAGTAATTACGGAACTTATGTTAGTTTATTAATATAAGTTAACTCATTTGGAAGAGAATCATAAATTCAAACAAAACAAATTTGTATTTTAATTCATTGTGGTGAAAAAATGATAAGAATTTTAATTAAACATTTTGACTAAGTAGCATGGAAACTTTTTTCAAAATCCGTTTTCTGTTTCGGAAATGGAAACTCTTTAAAACATGGTGGAAACGTGTTTTTCAAAAATCGTAATTTGGAAATGCGATGGAAATATATGTTTGTGATTCAGAAAAACAGTAGAAACTTATTTTTTATTTGGAAATTTATTAAGTAAATATTTTGGAAATATGATATGTATAGTTTATTGTTTTTATTAAAACAAAATTCTAAATAATTTGAAGAATATAAAATATCTCATAATTATTAAAATAAAAAAATAAAAATATTTTAAAAATACAAATGAAGATACTGATTAAAAAAAATTGATGGTTATGATCTTTTATCTCTAGTTAAAGTAAACTACTTAATACTTATGTGTTGGATTTTTGTTGTTTTAAATATTTATTTTAAATATGGATTAGGTGGACGTAACGTCAGAGTAGATCGACCGAAGTGTGACATTGCCGACAAGAGCCACATTTGTAACATCCGAGACGCTCTCCTAGACTCCTTGTATTATTGTTGTAATAGCTAGCGAGTCGATTTGGTATTAATGGTGTCAATATTTGTGAGAAGCGATTGAGTAGGCATGAAGATAATTTGGTGGTGCAGTCGTTGGTTGCGTTAAGCCCATAGGTTTAGATGCAACACTGCCAAGCTAGTTTTGTTAGTCTATTCCCTTCACCATCCCCAATTAGCGATTGCATGTGAAGGAGAGGTGGTACGAGAATTTTGAAATAATCCATCGTTATCATCGTCAAATTTGAAAATTATGATAAATAATAGGGAGAAAAACTTAAATAGCACATAATATAGGTGAAATTACGAAAATGAGTCAAATTTTTTTTAATTACTTAAATATTTTGCGTTCCCAAAATGTCCTTCTAAACATTTGATAACAAAAACGTTATTACACAAATGCCATTACTATTAATTTCCACATCAGCGTAAAATCATGTGTCGCGCCTACGTGTCACAAAAAAACCTACGTGTATTATGAAAGTCTGCCGGGGATTTATCTCGCCTATTGACGGCTAACTTATTCAACAAAAATGCTGATTTATTAAAAACGGCTGATTTAAAAAATAGAATGGCTGATTTATCTCAAGAATCACTTGTAGTTTATAGGACTTATAAAACATGGCTGATATATGTGCGAAGCGGTGACTTATAATAATTCTACCTGATTTATAAGATATCGGCTGATTTATATGTGCAAGAAACGGCTGACATATAATAATTTTTGCTGATTTATGAGATCTTGGCTGATTTAAATGTACACTACACGGCTAAGTTATGAAAATGTTGGCTGACTTATATGTTGCTGGCTGGTAATCGATTGCTCTAGCTGACTTATGTAGCTGATTTATACTTAGACGTCTGACTTATGTTATCTTAAGTTGACTGACTTATGGTTAATCTGCTATGTAGTAGCCGATTAAACGGAAGTCAGTTATTTACGACTGATTATATAATCTTTTAATATTTAAGGTAATTGAATTCTTTTGATGACAGATTTATGTCATGTAGCGGCTGACCTAATTGTCTGACCTGATTAATGTGCATATAATGGCTGATTTTTTAAACTTAAAAATTACTTAAATATTTGTTTCCTATTTTTGTGTGAGGGCTGATTTCTTGTGGGGTTTTATAGTTCCTTTGGTGGCATGTTTACTATGTCAGCTTCCACATCATTAACAGTAACATTATTGCATAAGTCAGCTACAACGGTTGAGGGTTTGTTAGATTTGTAAACGGATTAATTGATATCAAATTTTTAATTCTTGTTCAATTCATCGTTCTTGTTCGCCATTGTTTCAGTTCTTGCTGAGCTTAACAAGGTCAGTCGATTCTTTGTTTCTGTGTAAACATTGATTCGAATTGTGCAATAAACGTATTTGGCTTCAGTTTCGTTTGAATTGAAATTTCTTTGTATCACTCTCTACGCCAAGCTGTACGACAAATACACCAAACTCAATTTTCAGCAAAATCTTCCCTTCAATTCTCATGGGTTTTTAGTGTCTCGCATCTGTGGATTAGATTTGACTTCTCTCAAATTTGATTTCTATTTCCGTGGGAATAAAATTTCCGAATTCGATGAGATTAATAAAAAGGAAGAAGAGAAGGAAAAAATTAATATGGCTTCGATCTAAAAGGAAGAGATTCCTCATGGTTGTACCTGGTGATAATTAAATAAAAACGAAGAAAAGAAGAGATAAATGGGTAAGAAATCAGAAGATAGATGAATGAAATAACGCAGATGAAGAAAAATGCTTAACCTGGCGTAAGTCAGCCAGCCGTTACTGAAGAGTAAGTCAGCCGTGACAACCGAATAAACCACTATTTGATGATGAGTTAGAAAGAAACTTCAATTTAATCGAACCGAACCAAATTCGTTTATTGAACAATTCAATCAATGTACAAAGTGATTCTGGGTGGGATTCATCTTTTTAAGCTCGACATGAACTTCAACAATGGTGAGTGGACTTTGCCCAAATCCCTGTTTTAATCCCTTTCTTGTAACATTTCTGGCGTGGATTCAATAGAAAAAGATAAATGCTTGAGGAGATTGCTTACAAAATTATGACGAGGAGTTATTATTTTGGCGGAGTTATCATTTATTATTGGCTGATTTAGTGCGTAATCCGGGTGAGTTATTGATTATCTGCGGTTGATTCATGTAGAATCATACGATATAATTGTATAGAAATCCGCATGAAAACAAATTAAACTGATTAATAAAACCAAATTAAACAAAATAAACGAAATAAATCCAACATAATGTCACCAAAGTAATATCACAAAAGACAGAAAAAAATCAAATTTTCAAATAGATTTTGAAGGAAAACAGTATATTAATCTTTTTTTCCCATGGAGCGAAGTCGCAGTAGTCTCTTAGAAACATTCCCATTGGACAGATCTTGTCTAAGCCGACCTTCGTCCAATCCTTCGGTCTGCTTCAAGCCTGCGAATATCGCTCTCAAGGTTCTGAACTTGCTTAACCAGATCTCGGTGCCTTGTTAATAACGCTCTGAACCTTGATCTGTTTACAAAAACATGTATTAAATATCAAAATTCAAATCAACAAACTAAGTCCACTTCATACTCTGTAACCAAAGCTTTACAAGTTTAAATAAACAAGTAATCTACATATCCATTATAACTGAAGTTACTAATTACTACAAATCTTATTTTAGTTGAGACTTTACCTTATTGACGAAGAACAGAGCCATGCGGTTTTCTTCTTTCGAGAGACTCTCCAACCAATCTTCAGTTGGAGATTTCACCACACCAGGATCGAATCTTCGTGGCTCTGGCACGAAATCCGGGAGAGGATTTTTCCATGGGGAATAAAGAACACTACGTCTCTCTTCACGAAATGGATAATGGTCCGTCGGATTGGAAGGAGAAGAACGCACAGGCGATGGAATTCGAGTTCGTTCATAACGACATCTTTTCGCTTGAGGCGATAGAGTCAGTGATTCAGAACTAGAACTGGATGTTGTTTTGGAAAATGATGGGGATGATGGGGTAAGAGATGAGCGGTTAGGCGATGAGGTTTCTGAACCGCTGTTCATTTTGGTAAAAGATGAAACGTTCTAAAGATGATCATATATTGCGTAAAGTAGGTGTATATATACAGAGGAGAATCAGAACGTTGGAACTACAAATCTTATGTAGAGCGAATCTGAACGTCGCAACTCTTCAGCATCTCCCGAAAACATAAAAAGTTGCAACTCTTCAGTATCCATAAATAATACATACCATAGCCATATAGCAGCCGTAACTTATAATAAAAAATCAGCCATTAATTTGGTGGCAAACCATAGTTATAAATCAGCCACAACATTGTCATTAATCAGCCAAAAGATTGTCATAAGTCAGCGAAAACCTTGTCAAAGTTAGATTTAATCGGCTGTCGAGAGAATCAGAAAGTCGCGTAACTACTTTTCAACTCTCGAAAGCATAAACTTTGCAACACTCAAAATTCATTGTTAGCTGCCATAAATCAGCAGCCATAAGTTAGCCAGCCATTAATAAACCATACCACGCTATAACACATCCATAAATCAGCCATTACTTGTAACTAACCCTATGTCAGCCGGACGTAAACTGTAACTCGGCCATTAGTAAACGATATATCAGCCGTGAAGCAACCAATTTCATGAACACAATTAACTTCAGAATTACATAAAAACTGTTTAGCATAAAATTGGAAAAATGGTATTTATTAGTCTAAGAACAGACGCTACTAAATATAAACTCCACTGTTCATGTATCAGAGAAAACAATACAACAATTCTATATTAGTTTACAAGTTTTCGCATTATGTCCAACTTGTTTACAAACTGAGCATGCGTGTTGCTTTCTTGGCGACTTCGCCAATTCTAAAGCAGATTTGATTCTACATTTCGATGGTCTTCCTGGTTGATTTTTTGGCAATTGGGGGGTTACACCTTGTTCCGCTTATGTGGTCTGGTACGTAATCGCCGAATCTATAGGCATCACTGATCCTGCATAGGCGTTAAGCAAATACCTACTGTAATAATATGGGTTACATAATGAGATACGAGAAACACCCTTGTGCTGAGCGGCTGCAATTGCATGTACGCATGGTAATTTGTCGATGTCAAAATGACGACAAGTGCATCTCTTCGATCTCAAATTAACAACATGCAAAGATGTTCCATAGATAACTTGTATATGCAAAGCATCAATTGTTTGTACCGTCGCATGTATGGCACAATTCACACGGTCCTGTATAACTCAAAAAAATAGAATGGGTTATACCTATTATTTCAAAATGGTTGAATTATTAAATAGATAGGCTGACTTATAAAATATATTGGCTAACCTTTAACAATTTTTCAACACCACGTGTAAGTGTTGTTTTCAACGACATTGCTAATTCTCATCGCTCATTAAACCATCTTGTCATCATTGATCTTATCGTTTCCAATATGCGAACGATTGGATAACTTCTTGCTTTAGAAAGGACCTTGTTCATCGATTCCGCTATATTTGTCGTCGTTAGGTTATACCTATCACCCGGAAAATGAACACGGGCCCACATGCGTATATCTGCTCTTTCGAGGTAACCATGAAGTTCAGGGTTAATGACTTCAATATCACGGAAGACGGATTCAAATTCGTCAACTCTATAACAATTAGCAGCTTTCTTCACTAAACGGAACAAATTCCCCCCTCTGAATCGTAACAGCATGTTCTTGTATAAATGATACGTATAAATTCCACGAGATGCCAGTGGATACACGGTTCGAATAGCTTTCCCAATTGACTTATGCCTATCTGAGATGATCGCAAGACCGTTATCATCAGGAATAACGTTGTTCAATTCACGAAAAAAACCATAGCCAAGATTCATCATTTTCAGTGTCAACCACCCCAAACGCTAATGGAAAGATCTGAAAGTTTCCATCTTGAACTAGTGCTATAAGGAGCGCCCTTTGTATTTTCCATGGAGAAATGTACCATCCACAATGACTACTTTATGCATAAAACAAAAGCCACCGATGCTTGCTCCGAATGCAATAAATAAATACTTAAATCTCCTAGAGTCATCGAGTTCAAGACTAGTAATCGTGCCTCGATTTGCCTTTTTGTATCATGTAGAGATAAGAAGGTAAGTCTTCATATCCCTTTTCAAGAGTTCCCAACTCGATCTCTCTTGCAAATCTTAATGTCCTATAGGCCTTCCAGTAATCCATCTATTTATCATTATATAAATAAGTTAGAGCTGTACATAAGTCAATCGCAGAAAAGCCATAAATCAGCCACTATATTAAAGCATAAATCAGCCGTAACTTATAATAAACAATAAATCAGCCACTATATTAAACCATAAATCGGCCGTAACTTATAATAAACAATAAATCAGCCGTTAGAGGATCATAAACAATAAATCAGCCCGAAACTATACCATAACTTGGCCATTACTAAACCGTATATCAACCACCAACTACAATAAGTCAGCCTCAATGAAGTAGGAGATTACCTTAATTCCAAAGTGCTTAGTAATTGATACTCCCACATGTCTAGGCAGAACTGATGGCTCAGTGTCGCCAATCAAATCCCTATACACTGCTCCCAACACATCCGGTGTTGCTTGCCGAGATCGAGTAGATCGCTCGTAATGTAACATGTGTGTTCAATTGAAACCGACAAATATAGAATTCTGCGGATTGTCCCGTGTATAGAAGCACGAACTCTCCATCCACATCCGTTTACCCAACACTTAACGATCAGAGTATCAACACGAGAAACTGATACATCAAAATCAAACCTATCTCTCACCGATAGAAGTTTCAGTCGTTTCACCAACGCTTCTTTACTCTCGTATCGTTGACCTACAACGAGACTTAGCGAAGACAGATCTAACCTAACTAGATCAGTGTCTTTCGATAGTTGTTTCGAAATATTATGTACTCTTTTCTTCGGCGGCAGTACCTCAAAATCTTCATCTTCTTGTTCATGCTTCCCCAGTAAGCTGAAGTTATCATCATCAGATGATGCACCATCCGGATTATCAAAAATATCAAATCTGCTGTCAAATTTGTCTTCTTCAATGTCGTTATCCCGGATCTCATCAGATCTCCCATTACTTAACTCTTCTTCTGGAACATGACTCAGTGGTTGTTTATTCTTCTCTTCCGATTTATCATGATGCATAACTTCACTGTCTTCTTTATCTATAACCTCAACGCATAAACGTAGCTCATCACTCTTGCGTAAGCTTAGAAAACCTCTTAATTGACGAGAATTAGAAATATAAACCGGTGGAGTATCAAGCGCCATTTTTCGCAAAGTCTTGCTCGAGAACATGTAGCTAAGTTGGATCTTACAGCTTACCTCATGTAACCCATAATCCTCAATAATCATCTGCACAAGTTCGTCGAAGGTTGTATGTTCATTGACTTCCAGAACTCGACACCCTCGTTTGTCGGCGTTGAAAATATATCTATTATTCTGTACCCAATTGCCGCAAACTATAATAACCGGGTCCATTTAGGATTGAGTTAGATAGATATCTGAAGAAGATGATGGATGAATGATGAAGACGAAGAAGGATTTAAGTGTCAAAACCGACGGCTATACTATCGAGTAAATAGAGGTAAATCAGCCACTTAATAGGACCACTCAAACAATGTCTGACTTACTAGACACTTTGGCGGATTTATGAATACGGCTGACTTATGTTTAATCTGCGGCTGATTTATAGAACTGATAACGGCTGATTTAATACAAACATCATAAATATTCCTTTCTAACATTAAGCATCTAACATAATTACATAAATTGTGCATACATGTTTGGGACTTCATCATAAATCTAATTCTAACATTAAGCATCTAACATAATTACATAAATTGTGCATACATGTTTGGGACTTCATCATAAATCTCAGCTGCCATCTTTTCACGTATGCCCTGGATATTATCATCGCTGAGACCTTCGAAAACGACGCCAAGCGATAACATTTCAATATACTTAAGTGAGAAGACGCCACAATCACAAACGTTTTTATTTTGGGGGATGCCTTTTCTCCTCCTGAATTTAAATTGCTGATTACTTGGCTTTCGGCGGGTAGAGGGCATTATTTAGCTCAACAGCGCAGGCACCATGCGTGAACATCCCGTACTGCTCATGTATTAATTTATCAGACTCTACAGTTCCTTCTCCTATGATACTGTCGAATAATCTATCTTCTCCTTAGCGAAATCAATCTCCAACGTTACCCAGTGGTCTCCGTTAACTTGTTGAACCAAGTACGCGAGATCTACATCCACATACCATTTCTTATTTGTTGGCATGTCAGCAGGAGATTTGCCATTCGCTAAATCCAGATACGATTCGGTGAATTTCCATTTCTTTGGATCTAAACTCCACTGTTTGTAGTCTTTCACCCACGTACACACGAACCATGGATCGATAAAAGCAATCCGGTCAGTATAAAAAGGAGATGGAACGTTCATAGACCTCTTCCGAATCAATCGTAGAAACTGTGTCAAGTGCTGTTATGAAGAAACAATAGTATAAGTCAGCCCAAACTTAGAATTAATTCTGCCGTACTTAAACTTAAGTCAGCCTGTACCTAAACTTAAGTCAGCCTGTACCTAAAGTTAAGTCAGCCTGTACCTAAAGTTAAGTCAGCCTGTACCTAAACTTAAGTCAGCCTGTACCTAAACTTAAGTCAGCCTGTACCTAAACTTAAGTCAGCCTGTACCTAAACTTAAGTCAGCCTGTACCTAAACTTAAGTCAGCCTGTACCTAAACTTAAGTCAGCCTGGACCTAAACTTAAGTCAGCCATAACATACCTCAGATGCCAGCCATCCATAATCCTTTTCAGGCCAATCCTTTCTCGGAGTGATAAGCTCCCTATAGAGAAGGACATCTTCAGGAATATGTTTTTTCTCTTTGAGGGGAATAGACCTGATGAAAAAAACAACAGATTGAGAGCAAGTTTAGGCAAAATAAAATAAATATACATATGTACATACTCATATTGTCGGAGGAATTCTCTAAGTGTCTCCATTTTTCCATGATCCACTCTTTTCAGAGGATCATATATTGCTTTTGAAGGAACCAAACCCTTCCTCATTAACGACATTCCATTCAGTCCTACCATCGGATATGGTGCAGGTGAAGGCCACGTTTTCTTCGGACGCTTTCCAAACAGAAGATGCTCTCCCCCTAGTTCCTTCTCTAGCACATTTAAAGCAACATCCAACTTTGCTTGCCTAAGCTTCTCCTCCTCGTTCTCTTCAGAGTCATCGAGCAATTTATTCTCATCTGCAGCGACTTGATCTGTTATATCTGCCAACTCAGATGTATCTAGCAATATTGGAATCTGTTTCATATCATGTTGCTTGGGGTGCTTCTCTTGATTAACTTTTTTAGGCATAAACAACTCCCTTCGTCCCTTATCCTTTACCTTCTCTTCATGGCCTATATTCTGGGCATTGTCTTCCTTCTTGTCATTTCCTTTCTTCTCTTCTTGGTTTTTATCTTCTTCTTTTCTTTTCTTCTCTTCATTGCCTGCTTTTTTTGTCAATGCTTTTAGTTTCCTTTTCTCGACTTCTTTTAGCAGCGCATTGTCATCTATATCAGAAACATTTATCGGATATGGTTTATGCTGTATCAAAAACAATTATATATTAGCCATAATATATAGCATAAATCAGCCATCATTTAAAGTATAAGTCAGCCACCTGACAATTGTAAGTCAGCCATAATTTAAAGCATAAATCAGAATATTACCGGGCTAGTCACCTCTTCTCCTTCGAAAACCTTCGACATGCCATCGTTTTGAATGGAATTTTCAATTTCACGAGGTTCTATCAGGGCTTTCAGCCTTTTCAACTCATTCTCCATATCCCCAACTTTGTCTTCCACACATGTTATTCGATGGCCATATTTTTCATCGAACTTAACTTCAAGCTTCTCTATCTACACCCCACAATGCTGTTAATGTTTTCGTCAACAACATCAAATCTTCTGTCAAATCTAAGCATCATGTTTTCAACGAGTTTAAGAAGGCCATTCCCAGAAACATCTGGACCATAATCTTCTATTTTCATGCAATCAGCACCTTTTATCTTCTTAACATTTCCTTCTCCATCAACATCCCCTTCATCAATCTTTTTTCTTTTCTCCTTCGGATGCTCTGATTTATCGACTTTCTTTCTGTTCTCGATAACTTCCACATTCTTGCCTTTGCCTTTCGTCCTAGATGGTTCAACTTGCTTCACATCCCAATAACCTTTCACAAACTTATCTTCAAGAATGTCGACTATCAGGTTATGAACTTCTATGCTTCGTATGTCATCATCCCATGGAGGATATATCTCATCAATAGGCTTTATGACCATCCTCTTAACACGCACCTATATCAATATCAAACATTGTTGTAAGTAGGCCAGCTACAATATTGAATACCTACAATATTGAGATATTCAATACTAACTTAGCCACAAAATGAAACCATAGGTCAGCTACAATAGTAAACTAAGTCAGCCGCTATATGAAACCATAAGTCAGCTACAATATTGAAATATTCAATACTAACTTAGCCACAAAATGAAACCATAAGTCAGCTACAATAGTAAACTAAGTCAGCCGCTATATGAAACCATAAGTCAGCTACAATATTGAGATATTCAATACTAACTTAGCCACAAAATGAAACCATAAGTCAGCTACAATAGTAAACTAAGTCAACCGCTATATGAAACCATAAGTCAGCTACAATATTGAGATATTCAATACTAACTTAGCCACAAAATGAAACCATAAGTCAGCTACAATAGTAAACTAAGTCAGCCGCTATATGAAACCATAAGTCAGCTATAATATTGAGACATAAATCAGCCGAAACATAAAACCATACCTCACCACGCTGTTCAATCTCCTTACTAATAACCTTCTCTAAATCAGTACGCGTACGATTTCCACCCCATCGAAGAAATGGCAAAAGACTCGACTGATTTCTTCTCCCAAAACGCTCTCCGAATACCGTAATCGATTCATACGCCCAAAACAGCAACGCGTGCACGCAGCCATTGACGGTATACTTAATTAAGCGCTCAAACTGAACCATCTTCACACCTTCTATAAGGCTTTTAAATGCAACCCGACCCCATGGATAACCAGCAAAGTCTTCATCCTTGAAGACTCTTTTTGCTGTTTCTAAAGGCATTCTAGAATTATGATGTAAACCATAAATCCCCATGTGTAGAATGCATAGCAACCCCAGCATCTTCCTTTTTGGTAAATCCCATGCACGGCACCTACCAAATGCTTTGGCCAACTCATCATACTTTGGCCCAACTCCATACGGCACACCTAACTCTGCCCGAAGCTAGTGTAGCCAGCTCCACAACTTTCCTTTGGAAAAACATCGGTGTTTAGCCCAGTAATCTCAGCAAATTCATAGAGGCTAAACCTGATCGGTTGACCACCGACGAGTACCCATATCTCATATGCATTCTCTATTGCCAACTGACGGGTCAGTAGAAAATGCACAGTCTTAGCCGACCAAACGTAGTCGAAATCAACAAGCTTAGGAAGCAGTCCAACAGATGATTCCTTAATTGGTTCCCATGCATCGTTTCCTATAGCTTCTTTAACGCGCGAGAAATTGCCTAGTTGACAGTTGTGATTCATGCTCTTATTCTGCAAAGGCGATTTCCGGCCAGTAAAGTGTAATCGGGTACTTCCTTTGGTCCATTAGAAGAATCCATCTATATAAAATAGAAATATATCACACATAAATCAGCAATAAAATCTCCAAATCAAACATAAATTAACCATAAATCAGCCGTAAGAAAACCAAAAATCAGCTGCTTAGGGTTCGGCTAATTTATGATAGGTATATGTCATCGCTTATAAATCTTTTACCATAGATAAAGTAACTTAAACACATACCTTTCTAGTTTTCGAAGTGGGGAATTAGAGCTTAACTCTCAGAAATTTGAGATTCAAATTTTTCGGCAGATGAACAATGAATCGACTTATGAACAGTTATCTTTATAGTTCATCTTCTGGGATTCTGCGACAGAAGCGGTCGTTGGGAGACGGACGAGAAAATCCTGGTTTTAACAACGGAAAGACACGGCGTTAATCTGAACTAAATTTAGCAGGGAACTTCTCCTCGATTTCGCAAGAGAGTCGTTAGATGTAAGAAGAGACGAGAATTTTTTTTTTTATCTAACCAAAAGTGAAAGTGAAATGAACAAGTCTCTTTTCAAGTTTTAATAAAATAACTTTGTTTACTGTCCAACCCAAGAAAATTCAAAAAAAGGGCAAAATCCCACATGCTTCCACAAGCACATCACCAGCCAAGATTAACCCATAAGTCAGCCAGTACTAAACCATATGTCAGCCAGTACTTTCAATAAGTCAGCCAACACTAAACAATAAGTCAGTCCTTAACTAAACCATAAGTCAGCCAGTACTAAACCATAAATCAGCCAGTACTAAACCGGACAGAAAACTGCTTAACTTCAAGTAAGTCAGCCGTCACTGAAGAGTAAATCAGCCGTTACTGAAGAGTAAGTCAGCCGTTACTGAAGAGTAAGTCAGCCGTGACTGAAGCCTAAGTCAGCCGTGACTATTTGCGACACTAGCTGATGATCGGTCACAATAAGCTCCACTTAAGTGGAATTTAAGGAGCTTATCTTCTCTTTAGTTTTCACTTATTTTGAACATATTTTAATAACTTCAGCTGGTCTTAGAAGCTTCCTAGGTGTCTCTTAAGGTCATAGAAATCGTGCTCAGATGATCTTCATGTTTGATCTTCAAAATATCCCACTTGACATTTTCGGCTATGATAGGATCCATCAGATATGCCTCCACTGTTGGGCCTCTCCAGGGTGATTGGCTGAGCGGATTGAGGTGATCTTAGATGTTTTGGAAACTAGACGCAAATATCTTTAGATCCATATATGTCTTGTTTCCTGAGGTTTATTGAGCTGAAAGCGACACTTTAATTAACATGTACTTCAATTCGCAGCTCTCCAACGGCTTTAGGTGTAAATCTTCAAACTGATCAAGACTGATCATCATCCATAAAGTTCCTGAACTATTTTTTATCAAATACTATACTCAACCTAGGTTAAGATGAAATTGGTTTCACGATTTTAGCACAAGTCAATAATTAATGAGAATTCAAACAATATTGGACATAAACTGCTTAACTAATCACAACTGTTCGATGAAATCGATCTCAAAAAATTAACAACACACATCCAAAAATTCTGAAAGCAATTTTAAAAAATACTAGACTCATCCTAGGTTCAGAATCAATTGATTTAACAATTTTATCGCAAGCTAATAATTTATGAAAATTCAAACAAAATCGGACAGAAAACTGCTTAACTTCGCGATGATGCTCTGAAGTCAGCCTCATTATTTTATAAGTCAGCCATGACTAAAACTTACGTCAGCCACGACTGAAACTTAAGTCAACCACTGAATCGTAAGTCAGCCATGATTGAAACCTAAGTCAGCCATGACTGAACCGTAAGTCGGCCACTGAATCGTAAGTCAGCCATGACTGAACCATATATTGTACAACCATCCATGACTGTTTATCTTCTTTGATTGAAATCTTGTAAACCTAGAAAAATGTGCGTTAATGATTTTTCTTAAGAATCACTGTCAAACCTTAACATAATAACTTCAAGGTAACTTAAACACAAACCTTTATAGCTTTTGAATTCCCAAATCAAGTTTCATTTGCAGAAATTTGAGTTTCTAATTTTTGAAATTTCAATTGCGGAAGATGAATAACTCTTTGCGATTTTTTTCTCCGGAAATAGTGCAACGAATGCGGATGTAGGGAGACAGAGGAGAGGAGGCACGATCGAAAATTTGGGGAAAAAAAAACGTTTTTGCTTCTTAAAGTTTTTTTTTTTATGAAAAAAAATAAATCATAATGGCAAAATCCGTAATTTAAGTTTTAAATTTGGCTAAACTGACATTTTCATTACGAAAACTGATATTTCAGTAATTTCAAAAATAAATATCTATGGTAGTCATTTCACAACTTTTCTGGTATATTTAAGTAATTCTTTCTAAATAATATATCAAATCCAAACCTGCACTTAGAGTTTTAAAAGTTTAACATATATTGCCTTTTCTTATAAAAAAGACATATATTGCTTTTCATTTTTACTTGTTAACAAATCACATAACTTTTCTGTAAGTAATATCAAATATAAATAAAAATATTTCAATAATACAACGAATTGCAAAGACGAATGCTAGAAGATCAAACCAAGTCATTTCTGGATGGTACAACTATTCAATAAATCTAGGACACACAAATGCTATTAGCAAGTGTGGGCTAACTCACACCCAAACACTAATTCAAGGGAAGAGGATTGCCACAACACTTATATATTAGTCCACAAATCATCCCAAGTCTCGATGTGAGACAATTTAGTCTAACACCCCCTCCCCGACGCTTAGGATTGGACATTTGAAGCGTGAAATTTGTGGGACTAGACATCCACGGGTGCGCCCCACAATCTGAGAATTTGGGGTTGCTCTGATACCATATTAGTAAGTGTGAGCCTAACTTATCCCAAAACTAGCTCAAGGAAGGAGGATTGCCACAACACTTATATATTAGTTTACAAATCATCCCAAATCTCGATGTGGGACAATTTAGTCTAACAAATGATCTTTTAAGTACATAAATAACTGGTTAGAGAGTAGTATGGTGAATCGCTGGTTCTTGTTAACTTTGTCAAATTTTAATTTATTCTTATCAGTTATACTAAAACTTTAATAAATTTGTAGCAACTACAGCTATCTTTTGAAATCTAAAAGATACTCTTTATGTATTAATTAATCAGATAAAATCATATAATGCATTATTTAAAAATAAACAAAAAACATTAATTTCTTTAGTGTGAATTATAATTCCAATTTCACAAGTTACCCTTAATCTAAGGGGTGTTATTGGTTTGAGATTTATGTATAATGGTAATTATTATTAGGATTGAAGAATTTAAGAAAATTTTAGAGAGTATTTAAAACATTTTACATATTTTCACCAAAAGTTTATGAGAATATCACCCTAACATGTAATATTTTGAAAGTTTTTAAAAGTTGTTTCATATAAAAAAAACTTTAAAATCAATCAACCAATAACACTTAACTTTAATAAACTTTAGTATTATCTGAAAATTAGTTACAGTTTTTATTGATCCAATAACGCATGATTTTTAACAATTTTTTATAAATATTGAACCAATAATACATAACTTTGGCAACACTAAGTCTTAAAAACTTATAACTCTTTAAAAATCATATAACCAATAACACCCCCCCTAAGACTATTTTTCTTTGAAGGTAAGTCATTAACCACTTATTAAATATGAACATATAAATTACACGATGTGTGAAATATGTCAAGATGATACTCTTTAGGAAAATTTTCATTAATATTATTCTATCCGTTTCATATTAATTGTTATTTTAAAATTTAAAATTTGTTTCATAATAAGTGTTGCTTTATTTTTTCAATGCAGATTTTTGAAAATATTTTGGTTATATCTCTATTTTTAATGTATTAATCAATCAGATAAAATCATATAATGCATTATTTAAAAATAAACAAAAACATTAATTGCTTTATTTATTTTTGGTCAAATAATTGCTTTATTTATATATATGTGTGGAAAAATTTACAACATTTAAAATGAAAACGGAAGGAATACTTCCAAAAGTGTTTAAAATGAGAAAGGAAATAGTGTAGCAAATGGCATGGGGAATTAAGGATGAAGATAGCATTGGAGCTGCCAAAAGTTTAGCTTTTCTTCATGAAGCAGAGAAACCTGTAATCTACAGAGACTTCAAAACCTCCAAAATATTGCTAGACTCTGTGAGTTTTTTCCCCCTCTGTAAATTTCGTAGGCACTATTAGTAAATCAAATTGCTAACTTTTATTGATATTGTGATTTATGCAGAAGTATAACTCCAAGTTATCTGATAATTTGACCTTAGTATTTTTCACATATCTCACTTAAATATAGACCATAAATTATTGATATAGGTTTCTTTTACTATGCAGTGACAATAGAAACTGAAACTACAATATAATTAACTCTCACTTAATTACTTTAAAATTAAATTTCAGATCCAGCAAAAATAGAAATGTAAAAACACCATGGGAAAACGATGATTAGACACTTATTAAAAACAGTTTATCTAAAAATGCAATTGATGTATTTTATCTATTTTCCTCCTTTTCACTATGTAATCCTTTTTAATTCCTTTTTATCAAAAAAAGAAAAAAAAAAGACTTTTTTAATCCATAAGAGTAAAAAACATACAAAAATAAGTTAAATAGATTGTGAAAACAAGGTTCAAGAAAACAAAAATTTACAGGACTCTCTAACTAAAACTTGAAAGGATATAAGCTCTTTTAATCTCACTAACCTGATTTTTAGCGTTTATCTTCCCATTTTATAAAGAGAAATTCCCACCAATGAGTAGTATTGGTGGAAAACTGGAAATTATTAGAAGCAGTTTATCTAAAAATGCAATTGATGTATTTTTATCTATTTTCCTCCTTTTCACCATGTAATCCTTTTTTATTCCTTCTTATCAAAAAGATAAAATACCTTTTTAATCCATAAGAGTAATAACAATACAAAAAAAAAGGTTAAATAGATTATGAAAATAAGATTCAAGAAAACAGAAATTTACAGGACCCTCTAACTAAAATTTGCAAGGATATAAGCACTTTTAATCTCACTACCTAGATTAAAGGCTTAAAGACTAAATAGAGGATAAAGTAACCTCAAAAATATTGAGTTCTTATTGGTACAGTGACAAGCAATGATTAGAAACCTTCCTCATAGTCAGTGGACGACATATTCAAAAAATAAAGTATGTAGTCATTGACAATGAAGCAACGATATAGAAAGGATGAGAAAAAAAAATTAACTGCTTATATATGGTGTGGTTTCTTAGAAAAACAATCTGTGGTGGAACTCACGAAATGATCACTGGTAGTTAGTATATAAAAACTATATATCTTTCACAATCGTTTTCTAGATAATTGCAAACCTATGGAATCAATTGACTTGGTTTTTTCTTTCTATTTACCTAGTAAAACAAAAAATTAATTAGAATGTCTGTTTCTCCCGACAAATGCATCAATAATATTAATGAACACATAATCATCCTAACAATGAAAGAAAGAGATAGGTACAAACCTTGACGATTGTTGTCATCTCTAAGTCCTCCTGATTCATCTTCGTCACAAACTACATAACAATTTATATCAAGAGATATAAGTTGGTGATTTGTGAAAACAGTGAGCAAGCTGTAAAACTATAGGATGCAGAGAAAGAAACGCACCAGCCACAGTTATGGTTAAGGAGTTTCATGTGGTTATGTAAATGAAGAAGGTAAAATTACTCTCCTTGCTTCTTTCTCCAGCTTCACACAATTGTGGAAATGCATGGAGTGTTGCTTATGGACACTCAACAATGATTCACGGTTACTTGCACTTAGGGAACTAGGAAGATTCAAAGTAATCTTTACTGAGTCTTTTCAGACGAGGGAGACCATGACATAAAACTAGGATCTTCTAAAGTTGTATCAAGCATATCCAGACTCCTATTTTCCAATGAACCATATATACTCCAGTGAGAGACTAGTAGTATTTACATCTAGAATTAGATATTCCAATCTCTCTGAAGATTTGAATAATCAGAAATATACACAAGACAATCACTACCCCTAATATCATGGAGGTTCTGTATTCTTCCTTGGACCTGTAAGAACGTTTTCAAACTTTACTGTTTCTGCTACCCTCAGGTTTCCCTGTCAATATCTGTACACCGCACTCAATAATGTTGTCCTCATTGTCCCAGTAAGTGAACTCAAAGAGAACCTCTCTCATGGTCACATCCACTTCATGACATCTGTCTTGTATGCTGTTAATTTCGACACATCCTATGCTTCTTAGATGGAAAAAGCACAAGACAAGCTTTAAATCTTAAAAATATAATAATAGAGATTATGTGTTCTTCCCCAGACCAAATCCTGCAACCTCTATGAACAGCTTCATCACTGTTTTTCTACATTTTTAAAGTTGTTCACTTTGTTGCTGCCGCTACTCTCAGCTTCCTCCGCAAGATCTACACCGCATTCCTTAGTCCTGTTTAAAATACAATTTCAGCTGAATTCAAACAGAATCTAAAAGATGCATTTGATGAAGCAAGCAATGGAAAGCAACGGAACTTGAATCTCATGTACCTCAGACATAGAATTTAGTAAAATCAAAAGATGTAACACTAAACCGGAGTTTCAATTCGTAATGTAACACTAAACCGGAGTTTCAATTCGTAAACGGGCCTAGCTTGGGTTTATGATGATAGCCCACTTAAATATTTAGTTCTTTCCCGTAGCGGGTACATCAACAAATTGATTTTTATTCGATTCTGAAGAATATTCAAGTACAGTTGGATAGTTGTGAACTTGATCAATACTAAGTCATTAGACTTTTGATGATTCATATTTTGGTATCAGGATGTAACATAAAAAACACAACACAACAAAAGCAAATAAAAAACAAAGCAAACAAGTTTGATTCTATGGCTCACGCAATCTAAATTCTAACCATATTGAGTTCACTTGGTTAATTGTAACTTGCAACTCACACGTAGTTCTTTCAAGGAACAGAGTATCGTCCCACATCATCAGCAAACAAGTCAACAACAGAAATTAAGGGCATAAGTATGCCAAATACTTATGCCCGGTAATCGGGGAGACCTAAGAAATAACCTGGATATCACTATGGCTAATGTCCAGAACCAGAAATCCATAAAGCCTCTACCGATAAAATACAAAAATAGACTAGTAATATTCAAAAATCTATAAATATTTAGTTCTTTCCCGTCGCGGGTACATCAACAAATTGATTTTTATTCGATTCTGAAGAATATTCAAGTACAGTTGGATAGTTGTGAACTTGATCAATACTAAGTCATTAGACTTTTGATGATTCATATTTTGGTATCAGGATGTAACATAAAAAACACAACACAACAAAAGCAAATAAAAAACAAAGCAAACAAGTTTGATTCTATGGCTCACGCAATCTAAATTCTAACCATATTGAGTTCACTTGGTTAATTGTAACTTGCAACTCACACGTAGTTCTTTCAAGGTGAGTATCGTCCCACATCATCAGCAAACAAGTCAACAACAGAAATTAAGGGCATAAGTATGCCAAATACTTATGCCCGGTAATCGGGGAGACCTAAGAAATAACCTGGATATCACTATGGCTAATGTCCAGAACCAGAAATCCATAAAGCCTCTACCGATAAAATACAAAAATAGACTAGTAATATTCAAAAATCTATAAATATTTAGTTAACTACAAATGTACAGAACCTAAGTACCCGTATCCTAGGACCTGAGATGCAGCCTCATAATCTCCATCTGTTTCCTACTGCCTATGGTGAAGGAGCTAAGGAATTACTAAAACTGATTTGGTCTCATGAGGTTCTACGATAATTCCGCTGTGTCTTATTCATCTTCTTCTCTTGAGACGAAGATCCTAAGCCAACTCCAACAACCTGTACTTGTTTTGATGTTTTCCCCTTGAGAAACCAAAAAAGCTTCTGCTTCATTGTCTTCATCTCCGTCTCCATCTGTGTGGTGGTGGTTGTTGCCTCCACTTTCGTAGTAGTCCACTTCACTGCTGCTACTCTCCGTTTCAAAGTTGCCCACTTTGCTGCTACTGCTACCCTCAGCTTCCTTCGTCATGATCTCTACACCACACTCAATAATCTTGTTATCGCAGCAACCCTTAGTTTCAGAGTCGTCGGAGTAGCTACCCTCTGTTTCAGAGCCGTTGAAACAGCTGAAAAGATAAGTTTTAAAGTCGTTGAAGCTGAAATCAGGTAAAAAGTCTCCCCGGCAGCTGAACTCCAATGTAATCTCGCTTATAGTCACATCCACTTCATGGCACCTGTTTTGTTGAGGAAACAAGTCACCTCTAAATATAAACAGATGTTCTGACCAAGAAGGCATATCTGAATCTAGCCATGCACCTGTAGAAACACTGTGAATTGTGCCATCTCCTTTGCTTCTTAGATGACAACTTATATCTAGAGATAGGCACTTCTCAATTGGCGAGAGCAGAATGCAAGCCTTAAACCTTGAGGAAGCAGAGAAAGTACCTGAAGACAGAGGGATGGTTATGGAGTTCCCTGTAGCTTTGTGAGTGAACTCTGCAGGGATTTCTTTACCTGGTAAGAGTATTTCCCCCTGAATTGATTGTTGTATGATTTGTCTTCTTGATTCTTCATCCAGTTGTATACAGTTGTAGAATGAGAGTCTCTTGGTTTCGTTGGGGAAAGAGCAACATACTCTCTTGAGTGATAAGCATCCGTTTGCATGTAGCACCCTAACACTTAGCGGGACATGTGTTAATCTCTTGAGGCTTCTGCTTCCTATATCAAGCCACCGAAGACACGACAAACTAACAATTGATGGAGGGACGTCTTTTATCTTTGTGTTTCCTAAATCGAGATCTGTGATGTTACTCGAGATATCAGGAAAATTTGCCAATCATGAGTAACCATTCACGCTGAATACCTCAAGAGATGGTAAGTTGATGTTGGTGGGAATAACTCGTAGCTTTTGGCAGTTATACATATTCAACAATTCCAGTTTGTGTAGATTCCTAATAGAGGATGGAATTTCTTCTATCTTTGTGCCTCCTACTTGCAGCTTCCTGATGTTCATAGAAAAATCAGGAAAACTTGCCAATTGCGAGCAACCACTCATGTCGACTTCCTCAAGAGATAATAAGTTGATGTTGGTGGGAATAACTCGTAGCTCTCTGCAACCCTCCATCTCTAAATTTTTCGGTTTATGTAGATTTCTAATTGAAGGAGGAAGCTCCACCAAACTTAGGCAATACTCAAGGTTCAATGTCTCGAGATAAGTAGCATTTAAAAGCTTTGGGATTTCTTTTAAACAATGGGAATGGCTCAGATCAATGCTCTTGAGTTTAGGAAGGCGCTACATGTTGAACACAACAAATGAGAAATATCCTTTTTTACGTTGAATCATCAGACACATGAAATAATATCAAATACTAACCTCGATTCCTTCCCAGAGCTTCTCGAGCTTGCTTTGTGGAATATGAAGTTCGACGAGACGATTCGGCTGAAATCCTGGAGGAAGACTTTTTCTCGGGTATGAGTCCCAATGAAATAACCTATGCCGAGATGAAAACTCCATATTTTCTGGTATTTGCAACTTAGCTTCTCCACCTAACCAACTCTCATAGATTCTTAAAAATTCGTCGACTTCTCCAAGATCTAGATTTCTTATAAGTAAATCCATAGCTATTCCAGCATAAAAATCTAGTTTTCCATAGATTCTTAGAAACCTGAGATTACTCATTCCTTCAAAAGCTCGCTTACCAACAGAGACGTTGTTGTCCTTGCCGATCTTGGACGTATCAAGTGATATAGCTATGATTGATCTAGTACCCTACCAAATATTTCAAAAGAAGACAGATTAAATTGTTATCATGAAACAAATATGCAACCTTTAGAGAATATACATATATATGTAAGAACTTACTGTTGCATTTTCTAGTACATCACAAATCTCTTTTACTTCTAATAAAAACTGACGCTTCCCAGGCTCGTCAGACTGTTCAACAACTATCTGTCTACCCAATTTTTGTAGTAGATAGTGCATCACTATACTCCCATTGGTATGCACCAGAGATTTCTCGGCTAAGGTCTTTAACCCATTTCGGACATCGTGACTATCAGCGAGGAGTGATGACACATGGTCAACATTTTCATTATTGAACAAGCATGCAATGTGAAGAAATAGAGATTGATATGTTTTCAGCAGTCTGTCATATCCCACCCTTAATATGTTCTCAATTTTTCTATCAACACTAGTTTCGATCCTACATAGTTGAAATTCCCACTCGTCCTTGCTCTGCCCTCGCAAAGATGAACCCACAACACAAAGCCCTAATGGAAGGTTACCGCAAAACTCAGCTACTTTATTTGCGAGCTCTTCAAAACCATCTGGTACAAAGCTTTGTTTGAAAGCAGATCAACACAAGATCTCAAGAGCATCTTTCTTGGATGGAAAATCTGATATGAGCCAGAGCCTTCGCTTGATTCCTTGTTACGGGAGCCGTGATTAATCAACGAAAAGATGAATAGCTTAGAGTTTAAGCTTCCTTTAACCCAAGTCACTCTTAGAGAATTAGGTTAATTATTGGAAGTTGAATTCTCATTAGCATAAAGACCTATATTTATATAGGCCAAGATTACAACTTAAAGCAAAACCTAAACGTGAAAAGAAAACACTCAATCCTAATATTAAAAGGAAAACTAACAAAACCCAATATTGCTTAGAAAACCATTAAACCAAATAAAACCAAAACACTTAAAAACTCTTATCACGTATCATTACTCCCCTCCTCGACTAGGAGCTTGTCCTCAAGCTCCATTTCCTCCCACATATTCCACCAGGTTCTCCTCCTCAAATGGTTCATCCATTTGATCATCCCCGTCATTGACTAGCATGATGTGAAAAAGGACAGGTTTGCAGACATGTCCTGGTGTGAAGAATTCATCAAAATTGTAACATAGACCTTTTGCTCGTCCTTCTGCCATCTCTGCACTAGTCAACTTCTTGAAAAACTGCTTTTGAGGATCTTGTCTTGCTTCCGTGTTCTGAGGCAACGGTGTTTCCTCATGTTTGCCACCTTGGTTCCCGCGGTTTCCTGTCATCATTGACTTGGGGATCGGAGTTGAATATCGTGCCGCCGGAGCTGTATGTCCACCGAAAGTTCGAACTTGTTTGTCACCCTCGATCTTATACTCATTGTCCCTTGCATACTCCATAGCTTCAAAGATTGTTTCGGGCCTCAAATACTCAACTTCTTTCCTCAAATAATCAGTTAATCCTGCACAGAACTGCCATAGTTGTTGGTCTCCCGTTAACCTTGTTTGTCTACCCAAACATTCCTCAAACTGATTGCAATACTCATCCACTGTTCCCGTATGTCGTAAATTACATAACTCTCCGATCGGGTTCAATGCATCTGCTCTTCCAAATCTGCTTTTACAAATCCTCTTGAACTCGATCCAACTGAGCCTGTGAGTAACCAGCCTTCTTAGGTTGTTGTTCCAGTGATATGCTTGTCCCGTTAAGACAAACGTGGCTTGTCGGACCCGAGCATCATCATGGTAAATTCCCTGGTCTTCGAAGTAATCTTCACACTTTTGTAACCATTCCACCGCGTTAGTAGTTCCATCATACGGTGGAAACTCTATCTTTGCTGGCGTTAGTGTGAATCCACCACTTCTTCCCCCTCTGTATTCTTCGTTTCTTCCTCCTCTTATCTCTTCCCTTTCTCGGAAATCCTCTGCCAAGTAGTTGGAGATAGCTTCGTCACCAATTGGTCTTACCCGCCAATCTCCTCCTCCATCTGGACGTCGGTGGCCCCTTTCCACTCCCACCGAACGCATTGGCCAAGGTCCACTGGAGGAAAAAACTTTTTTCTCATCTCTGATCCACTCGCTGCTCTCCTGTTTTTTTCCGTGGTCCTGAATGGTTTTTGCCATTGATGCAGAACCTTTTTCTTCCATCATTCTATTCCCACGAATCGCTGCAGAGTCTGCTTCTAATTCAGTTGTTTTTGATTTTTTTTCAGCAACCAATTTCTCTCTTATCTCGGCTTGTCCGAGACGATTATTCCCTGTATCCGCCTTAGTCGGGTCAGTTCTTCTCCATGCTTCGCCGCGATTGATTCAAACATGCTCATAGTTGTTTCTAGGGTTACTTGTTGTGCTGCTGTTATTTCTTGAAGCTCACCAATCTTTGCTTGTATAGGAGACAATTTCAAGTTCATCTCATTGATGAACTCCTTCTTCAAGTCCGATAGTTCTTTCATGAATTCCGACTTCTGGTCCACCATAGCTTGTGCGATCCTTGCGAGACTTGTTGCAATCTCACCAGAGTCACCCATCGAATCAACCTGCTCTGATACCAAGTTGATATGAGCCAGAACCTTCGCTTGATTCCTTGTTACGGGAGCCGTGATTAATCAACGAAAAGATGAATAGCTTAGAGCTTAAGCTTCCTTTAACCCAAGTCACTCTTAGAGAATTAGGTTAATTATTGGAAGTTGAATTCTCATTAGCATAAAGACCTATATTTATATAGGCCAAGATTACAACTTAAAGCAAAACCTAAACGTGAAAAGAAAACACTCAATCCTAATATTAAAAGGAAAACTAACAAAACCCAATATTGCTTAGAAAACCATTAAACCAAATAAAACCAAAACACTTAAAAACTCTTATCACGTATCATTACTCCCCTCCTCGACTAGGAGCTTGTCCTCAAGCTCTATTTCCTCCCACATATTCCACCAGGTTCTCCTCCTCAAATGGTTCATCCATTTGATCATCCCCGTCATTGACTAGCATGATGTGAAAAAGGACAGGTTTGCAGACATGTCCTGGTGTGAAGAATTCATCAAAATTGTAACATAGACCTTTTGCTCGTCTTTCTGCCATCTCTGCACTAGTCAACTTCTTGAAAAACTGCTTTTGAGGATCTTGTCTTGCTTCCGTGTTCTGAGGCAACGGTGTTTCCTCGTGTTTGCCACCTTGGTTCCCGCGGTTTCCTGTCATCATTGACTTGGGGATCGGAGTTGAATATCGTGCCGGAGCTGTATGTCCACCGAAAGTTCGAACTTGTTTGTCACCCTCGATCTTATACTCATTGTCCCTTGCATACTCCATAGCTTCAAAGATTGTTTCGGGCCTCAAATACTCAACTTCTTTCCTCAAATAATCAGTTAATCCTGCACAGAACTGCCATAGTTGTTGGTCTCCCGTTAACCTTGTTTGTCTACCCAAACATTCCTCAAACTGATTGCAATACTCATCCACTGTTCCCGTATGTCGTAAATTACATAACTCTCCGATCGGGTTCACTGCATCTGCTCTTCCAAATCTGCTTTTACAAATCCTCTTGAACTCGATCCAACTGAGCCTGTGAGTAACCAGCCTTCTTAGGTTGTTGTTCCAGTGATATGCTTGTCCCGTTAAGACAAACGTGGCTTGTCGGACCCGAGCATCATCATGGTAAATTCCCTGGTCTTCGAAGTAATCTTCACACTTTTGTAACCATTCCACCGCGTTAGTAGTTCCATCATACGGTGGAAACTCTATCTTTGCTGGCGTTAGTGTGAATCCACCACTTCTTCCCCTCTGTATTCTTCTTCGCTTTCCTCCTCTTATCTCTTCCCTTTCTCGGAAATCCTCTGCCAAGTAGTTGGAGATAGCTTCGTCACCAATTGGTCTTACCCGCCAATCTCCTCCTCCATCTGGACGTTGGTGGCCCCTTTCCACTCCCACCGAACGCATTGGCCAAGGTCCACTGGAGGAAAAAACTTTTTTCTCATCTCTGATCCACTCGCTGCTCTCCTGTTTTTTTCCGTGGTCCTAAATGGTTTTTGCCATTGATGCAGAACCTTTTTCTTCCATCATTCTATTCCCACGAATCGCTGCAGAGTCTGCTTCTAATTCAGTTGTTTTTGATTTTTTTTCAGCAACCAATTTCTCTCTTATCTCGGCTTGTCCGAGACGATTATTCCCTGTATCCGCCTTAGTCGGGTCGCGTTCTTCTCCATGCTTCGCCGCGATTGATTCAAACATGCTCATAGTTGTTTCTAGGGTTACTTGTTGTGCTGCTGTTATTTCTTGAAGCTCACCAATCTTTGCTTGTATAGGAGACAATTTCAAGTTCATCTCATTGATGAACTCCTTCTTCAAGTCCGATAGTTCTTTCATGAATTCCGTCTTCTGGTCCACCATAGCTTGTGCGATCCTTGCGAGACTTGTTGCAATCTCACCAGAGTCACCCATCGAATCAACCTGCTCTGATACCAAGTTGATATGAGCCAGAACCTTCGCTTGATTCCTTGTTACGGGAGCCATGATTAATCAACGAAAAGATGAATAGCTTAGAGCTTAAGCTTCCTTTAACCCAAGTCACTCTTAGAGAATTAGGTTAATTATTGGAAGTTGAATTCTCATTAGCATAAAGACCTATATTTATATAGGCCAAGATTACAACTTAAAGCAAAACCTAAACGTGAAAAGAAAACACTCAATCCTAATATTAAAAGGAAAACTAACAAAACCCAATACTGCTTAGAAAACCATTAAACCAAATAAAACCAAAACACTTAAAAACTCTTCTCACGTATCATTACTCCCCTCCTCGACTAGGAGCTTGTCCTCAAGCTCCATTTCCTCCCACATATTCCACCAGGTTCTCCTCCTCAAATGGTTCATCCATTTGATCATCCCCGTCATTGACTAGCATGATGTGAAAAAGGACAGGTTTGCAGACATGTCCTGGTGTGAAGAATTCATCAAAATTGTAACATAGACCTTTTGCTCGTCTTTCTGCCATCTCTGCACTAGTCAACTTCTTGAAAAACTGCTTTTGAGGATCTTGTCTTGCTTCCGTGTTCTGAGGCAACGGTGTTTCCTCATGTTTGCCACCTTGGTTCCCGCGGTTTCCTGTCATCATTGACTTGGGGATCGGAGTTGAATATCGTGCCGGAGCTGTATGTCCACCGAAAGTTCGAACTTGTTTGTCACCCTCGATCTTATACTCATTGTCCCTTGCATACTCCATAGCTTCAAAGATTGTTTCGGCCTCAAATACTCAACTTCTTTCCTCAAATAATCAGTTAATCCTGCACGGAACTGCCATAGTTGTTGGTCTCCCGTTAACCTTGTTTGTCTACCCAAACATTCCTCAAACTGATTGCAATACTCATCCACTGTTCAGATGTCAGAATTACATAACTCTCCGATCGGGTTCACTGCATCTGCTCTCCCAAATCTGCTTATGCAAATCCTCTTGAACTCGATCCAACTGAGCCTATGAGTAACCAGCCTTCTTAGGTTGTTGTTCCAGTGATATGCTTGTCCCGTTAAGACAAACGTGGCTTGTCGGGCCCGAGCAACATCATGGTAAATTCCCGGTTCTGCGAAGTAATCATCACACTTTTGTAACCATTCCACCGCGTTAGTAGTTCTATCATACGGTGGAAACTCTATCTTCTTTGGCGTTAGTGTGAATCCACCACTTCTTCCCCCTCTGTATTCTTCGTTTCTTCCTCCTCTTATCTCTTCCCTTTCTCGGAAATCCTCTGCCAAGTAGTTGGAGATAGCTTCGTCACCAATTGGTCTTACCCGCCAATCTCCTCCTCCATCTGGACGTTGGTGGCCCCTTTCCACTCCCACCGAACGCATTGGCCAAGGTCCACTGGAGGAAAAAACTTTTTTCTCATCTCTGATCCACTCGCTGCTCTCCTGTTTTTTTCCGTGGTCCTAAATGGTTTTTGCCATTGATGCAGAACCTTTTTCTTCCATCATTCTATTCCCACGAATCGCTGCAGAGTCTGCTTCTAATTCAGTTGTTTTTGATTTTTTTTCAGCAACCAATTTCTCTCTTATCTCGGCTTGTCCGAGACGATTATTCCTCAGTATCCGCCTTTTGTCGGGTCAGCGTTCTTCTCCATGCTTCGCCGCGATTGATTCAAACATGCTCATAGTTGTTTCTAGGGTTACTTGTTGTGCTGCTGTTATTTCTTGAAGCTCACCAATCTTTGCTTGTATAGGAGACAATTTCAAGTTCATCTCATTGATGAACTCCTTCTTCAAGTCCGATAGTTCTTTCATGAATTCCGTCTTCTGGTCCACCATAGCTTGTGCGATCCTTGCGAGACTTGTTGCAATCTCACCAGAGTCACCCATCGAATCAACCTGCTCTGATACCAAGTTGATATGAGCCAGAACCTTTGCTTGATTCCTTGTTACGGGAGCCGTGATTAATCAACGAAAAGATGAATAGCTTAGAGCTTAAGCTTCCTTTAACCCAAGTTACTCTTAGAGAATTAGGTTAATTATTGGAAGTTGAATTCTCATTAGCATAAAGACCTATATTTATATAGGCCAAGATTACAACTTAAAGCAAAACCTAAACGTGAAAAGAAAACACTCAATCCTAATATTAAAAGGAAAACTAACAAAACCCAATATTGCTTAGAAAACCATTAAACCAAATAAAACCAAAACACTTAAAAACTCTTATCACGTATCATTACTCCCCTCCTCGACTAGGAGCTTGTCCTCAAGCTCCATTTCCTCCCACATATTCCACCAGGTTCTCCTCCTCAAATGGTTCATCCATTTGATCATCCCCGTCATTGACTAGCATGATGTGAAAAAGGACAGGTTTGCAGACATGTCCCGGTGTGAAGAATTCATCAAAATTGTAACATAGACCTTTTGCTCGTCCTTCTGCCCATCTCGCACTAGTCAACTTTTGAAAAACTGCTTTTGAGGATCTTGTCTTGCTTCCGTGTTCGAGGCAACGGTGTTTCCTCATGTTTGCCACCTTGGTTCCCGCGGTTTCCTGTCATCATTGACTTGGGGATCGGAGTTGAATATCGTGTCGCCGGAGCTGTATGTCCACCGAAAGTTCGAACTTGTTTGTCACCCTCGATCTTATACTCATTGTCCCTTGCATACTCCATAGCTTCAAAGATTGTTTCGGCCTCAAATACTCAACTTCTTTCCTCAAATAATCAGTTAATCCTGCATAGAACTGCCATAGTTGTTGGTCTCCCGTTAACCTTGTTTGTCTACCCAAACATTCCTCAAACTGATTGCAATACTCATCCACTGCTCCCAGATGTCAGAATTACATAACTCTCCGATCGGGTTCACTGCATCTGCTCTTCCAAATCTGCTTTTACAAATCCTCTTGAACTCGATCCAACTGAGCCTGTGAGTAACCAGCCTTCTTAGGTTGTTGTTCCAAAGTGATATGCTTGTCCCGTTAAGACAAACGTGGCTTGTCGGACCCGAGCATCATCATGGTAAATTCCCTGGTCTTCGAAGTAATCTTCACACTTTTGTAACCATTCCACCGCGTTAGTAGTTCCATCATACGGTGGAAACTCTATCTTTGCTGGCGTTAGTGTGAATCCACCACTTCTTCCCCCTCTGTATTCTTCGTTTCTTCCTCCTCTTATCTCTTCCCTTTCTCGAAATCCTCTGCCAAGTAGTTGGAGATAGCTCGTCACCAATTGGTCTTACCCGCCAATCTCCTCCTCCATCTGGACGTTGGTGGCCCTTTCCACTCCCACCGAACGATTGGCCAAGGTCCACTGGAGGAAAAAACTTTTTTCTCATCTCTGATCCACTCGCTGCTCTCCTGTTTTTTCCGTGGTCCTGAATGGTTTTTGCCATTGATGCAGAACCTTTTTCTTCCATCATTCTATTCCCACGAATCGCTGCAGAGTCTGCTTCTAATTCAGTTGTTTTTGATTTTTTTTCAGCAACCAATTTCTCTCTTAGCTCGGCTTGTCCGAGACGATTATTCCTCAGATCCGCTTTAGTCGGGTCGCGTTCTTCTCCATGCTTCGCGATTGATTCAAACATGCTCATAGTTGTTTCTAGGGTTACTTGTTGTGCTGCTGTTATTTCTTGAAGCTCACCAATCTTTGCTTGTATAGGAGACAATTTCAAGTTCATCTCATTGATGAACTCCTTCTTCAAGTCCGATAGTTCTTTCATGAATTCCGTCTTCTGGTCCACCATAGCTTGTGCGATCCTTGCGAGACTTGTTGCAATCTCACCAGAGTCACCCATCGAATCAACCTGCTCTGATACCAAGTTGATATGAGCCAGAACCTTCGCTTGATTCCTTGTTACGGGAGCCATGATTAATCAACGAAAAGATGAATAGCTTAGAGCTTAAGCTTCCTTTAACCCAAGTCACTCTTAGAGAATTAGGTTAATTATTGGAAGTTGAATTCTCATTAGCATAAAGACCTATATTTATATAGGCCAAGATTACAACTTAAAGCAAAACCTAAACGTGAAAAGAAAACACTCAATCCTAATATTAAAAGGAAAACTAACAAAACCCAATATTGCTTAGAAAACCATTAAACCAAATAAAACCAAAACACTTAAAAACTCTTCTCACGTATCATTACTCCCCTCCTCGACTAGGAGCTTGTCCTCAAGCTCCATTTCCTCCCACATATTCCACCAGGTTCTCCTCCTCAAATGGTTCATCCATTTGATCATCCCCGTCATTGACTAGCATGATGTGAAAAAGGACAGGTTTGCAGACATGTCCTGGTGTGAAGAATTCATCAAAATTGTAACATAGACCTTTTGCTCGTCTTTCTGCCATCTCTGCACTAGTCAACTTCTTGAAAAACTGCTTTTGAGGATCTTGTCTTGCTTCCGTGTTCTGAGGCAACGGTGTTTCCTCATGTTTGCCACCTTGGTTCCCGCGGTTTCCTGTCATCATTGACTTGGGGATCGGAGTTGAATATCGTGCCGCCGGAGCTGTATGTCCACCGAAAGTTCGAACTTGTTTGTCACCCTCGATCTTATACTCATTGTCCCTTGCATACTCCATAGCTTCAAAGATTGTTTCGGGCCTCAAATACTCAACTTCTTTCCTCAAATAATCAGTTAATCCTGCACAGAACTGCCATAGTTGTTGGTCTCCCGTTAACCTTGTTTGTCTACCCAAACATTCCTCAAACTGATTGCAATACTCATCCACTGTTCCCGTATGTCGTAAATTACATAACTCTCCGATCGGGTTCACTGCATCTGCTCTTCCAAATCTGCTTTTACAAATCCTCTTGAACTCGATCCAACTGAGCCTGTGAGTAACCAGCCTTCTTAGGTTGTTGTTCCAGTGATATGCTTGTCCCGTTAAGACAAACGTGGCTTGTCGGACCCGAGCATCATCATGGTAAATTCCCTGGTCTTCGAAGTAATCATCACACTTTTGTAACCATTCCACCGCGTTAGTAGTTCTATCATACGGTGGAAACTCTATCTTTGCTGGCGTTAGTGTGAATCCACCACTTCTTCCCCCTCTGTATTCTTCGTTTCTTCCTCCTCTTATCTCTTCCCTTTCTCGGAAATCCTCTGCCAAGTAGTTGGAGATAGACCGTCACCAATTGGTCTTACCCGCCAATCTCCTCCTCCATCTGGACGTTGGTGGCCCCTTTCCACTCCCACCGAACGCATTGGCCAAGGTCCACTGGAGGAAAAAACTTTTTTCTCATCTCTGATCCACTCGCTGCTCTCCTGTTTTTTTCCGTGGTCCTAAATGGTTTTTGCCATTGATGCAGAACCTTTTTCTTCCATCATTCTATTCCCACGAATCGCTGCAGAGTCTGCTTCTAATTCAGTTGTTTTTGATTTTTTGTCAGCAACCAATGTCTCTCTTATCTCTGCTTGTCCGATACGATTATTCCTCAGATCCGCCTTTGTCGGGTCAGCGTTCTTCTCCATGCTTCGCCTGATTGATTCAAACATGCTCATAGTTGTTTCTAGGGTTACTTGTTGTGCTGCTGTTATTTCTTGAAGCTCACCAATCTTTGCTTGTATAGGAGACAATTTCAAGTTCATCTCATTGATGAACTCCTTCTTCAAGTCCGATAGTTCTTTCATGAATTCCGTCTTCTGGTCCAACTATAGCCAGGCGATCCTTGCGAGACTTGTTGCAATCTCACCAGAGTCACCCATCGAATCAACCTGCTCTGATACCAAGTTGATATGAGCCAGAACCTTTGCTTGATTCCTTGTTACGGGAGCCGTGATTAATCAACGAAAAGATGAATAGCTTAGAGCTTAAGCTTCCTTTAACCCAAGTTACTCTTAGAGAATTAGGTTAATTATTGGAAGTTGAATTCTCATTAGCATAAAGACCTATATTTATATAGGCCAAGATTACAACTTAAAGCAAAACCTAAACGTGAAAAGAAAACACTCAATCCTAATATTAAAAGGAAAACTAACAAAACCCAATATTGCTTAGAAAACCATTAAACCAAATAAAACCAAAACACTTAAAAACTCTTATCACGTATCATTACTCCCCTCCTCGACTAGGAGCTTGTCCTCAAGCTCCATTTCCTCCCACATATTCCACCAGGTTCTCCTCCTCAAATGGTTCATCCATTTGATCATCCCCGTCATTGACTAGCATGATGTGAAAAAGGACAGGTTTGCAGACATGTCCCGGTGTGAAGAATTCATCAAAATTGTAACATAGACCTTTTGCTCGTCCTTCCGCCATCTCTCGCGACTAGTCAACTTTTGAAAAACTGCTTTTGAGGATCTTGTCTTGCTTCGTGTCTGAGGCAACGGTGTTTCCTCATGTTTGCCACCTTGGTTCCCGGTTTCCTGTCATCATTGACTTGGGGATCGGAGTTGAATATCGTCGCCGGAGCTGTATGTCCACCAAAAGTTCGAACTTGTTTGTCACCCTCGATCTTATACTCATTGTCCCTTGCATACTCCATAGCTTCAAAGATTGTTTCGGGCCTCAAATACTCAACTTCTTTCCTCAAATAATCAGTTAATCCTCGCATGAACTGCCATAGTTGTTGGTCTCCCGTTAACCTTGTTTGTCTACCCAAACATTCCTCAAACTGATTGCAATACTCATCCACTGTTCCCAGATGTCAGAATTACATAACTCTCCGATCGGGTTCACTGCATCTGCTCTTCCAAATCTGCTTTTACAAATCCTCTTGAACTCGATCCAACCGAGCCTGTGAGTAACCAGCCTTCTTAGGTTGTTGTTCAGTGATATGCTTGTCCCGTTAAGACAAACGTGGGCTTGTCGGACCCGAGCATCATCATGGTAAATTCCCTGGTCTTCAAGTAATCTTCACACTTTTGTAACCATTCCACCGCTAGTAGTTCCATCATACGGTGGAAACTCTATCTTTGCTTTGGCGTTAGTGTGAATCCACCACTTCTTCCCCCCTCTGTATTCTTCGCTTTCTTCCTCCTCTTATCTCTTCCCTTTCTGAAAATCCTCTGCCAAGTAGTTGGAGATAGCTCGTCACCAATTGGTCTTACCCGCCAATCTCCTCCTCCATCCGGACGTCGGTGGCCCCTTTCCACTCCCCAACGACTGGCCAAGGTCCACTGGAGGAAAAAACTTTTTTCTCATCTCTGATCCACTCGCTGCTCTCCTGTTTTTTTCCGTGGTCCTAAATGGTTTTTGCCATTGATGCAGAACCTTTTTCTTCCATCATTCTATTCCCACGAATCGCTGCAGAGTCTGCTTCTAATTCAGTTGTTTTTGATTTTTTTTCAGCAACCAATTTCTCTCTTATCTCGGCTTATCCGAGACGATTATTCCCTGTATCCGCCTTAGTCGGGTCGCGTTCTTCTCCATGCTTCGCCGCGATTGATTCAAACATGCTCATAGTTGTTTCTAGGGTTACTTGTTGTGCTGCTGTTATTTCTTGAAGCTCACCAATCTTTGCTTGTATAGGAGACAATTTCAAGTTCATCTCATTGATGAACTCCTTCTTCAAGTCCGATAGTTCTTTCATGAATTCCGACTTCTGGTCCACCATAGCTTGTGCGATCCTTGCGAGACTTGTTGCAATCTCACCAGAGTCACCCATCGAATCAACCTGCTCTGATACCAAGTTGATATGAGCCAGAACCTTCGCTTGATTCCTTGTTACGGGAGCCGTGATTAATCAACGAAAAGATGAATAGCTTAGAGCTTAAGCTTCCTTTAACCCAAGTCACTCTTAGAGAATTAGGTTAATTATTGGAAGTTGAATTCTCATTAGCATAAAGACCTATATTTATATAGGCCAAGATTACAACTTAAAGCAAAACCTAAACGTGAAAAGAAAACACTCAATCCTAATATTAAAAGGAAAACTAACAAAACCCAATATTGCTTAGAAAACCATTAAACCAAATAAAACCAAAACACTTAAAAACTCTTATCACGTATCATTAACCCTCCTCGACTAGGAGCTTGTCCTCAAGCTCTATTTCCTCCCACATATTCCACCAGGTTCTCCTCCTCAAATGGTTCATCCGTTTGATCATCCCCGTCTTGGACTAAGATGGTGTGAAAGAGGACAGGTTTGCAGACATGTCCTGGTGGGTAGAATGGATCAAAATTGGGACATAGACCTCGTGCTCGTCTTTCGCCATCTCTCGCACTAGTCAACTTCTTGAAAAACTGCTTTTGAGGATCTTGTCTTGCTTCCGTGTTCTGAGGCAACGGTGTTTCCTCGTGTTTGCCACCTTGGTCCCACCGGTGTCCTCTCATCATTCACCTGGGGATCGGAGTTGAATATCGTGCAGCCGGCGCTGTATGCCCACCGAAAGTTCGAACTTGTTTGTCACCCTCGATCTTATACTCATTGTCCCTTGCATACCCATAGCTTCAAAGATTGTTTCGGGCCTCAAATACTCAACTTCTTTCCTCAAATAATCAGTTAATCCCGCAGAACTGCCATAGTTGTTGGTCTCCCGTTAACCTTGTTTGTCTACCCAAACATTCCTCAAACTGATTGCAATACTCATCCACTGTTCCCGTATGTCGTAAATTACATAACTCTCCGATCGGGTTCACTGCATCTGCTCTTCCAAATCTGCTTTTACAAATCCTCTTGAACTCGATCCAACTGAGCCTTTGAGTAAGCAGCCTTCTTAGGTTGTTGTTCCAGTGATATGCTTGTCCCGTTAAGACAAACGTGGCTTGTCGGACCCGAGCATCATCATGGTAAATTCCCTGGTCTTCGAAGTAATCTTCACACTTTTGTAACCATTCCACCGCATTAGTAGTTCCATCATACGGTGGAAATTCTATCTTTGCTGGCGTTAGTGTGAATCCACCACTTCTTCCCGCTCTGTATTCTTCGTTTCTTCCTCCTCTTATCTCTTCCCTTTCTCGGAAATCCTCTGCCAAGTAGTTGGAGATAGCTTCGTCACCAATTGGTCTTACCCGCCAATCTCCTCCTCCATCTGGACGTCGGTGGCCCCTTTCCACTCCCACCGAACGCATTGGCCAAGGTCCACTGGAGGAAAAAACTTTTTTCTCATCTCTGATCCACTCGCTGCTCTCCTGTTCTTTCCAGTGGCACTGACTGGTCTTTGCCATTGATGCAGACCCTTTTTCTTCCCCCATTCTCTTCCCACGCATCGCTGCAGAGCCTGCTTCTAATTCAGTTGTTTTTGATTTTTTTTCAGCAACCAATTTCTCTCTTATCTCGGCTTGTCCGAGACGATTATTCCCTGTATCCGCCTTAGTCGGGTCGCGTTCTTCTCCATGCTTCGCCGCGATTGATTCAAACATGCTCATAGTTGTTCCTAGGGTTACTTGTTGTGTTGCTGTTATTTCTTGAAGCTCACCAATCTTTGCTTGTATAGGAGACAATTTCAAGTTCATCTCATTGATGAACTCCTTCTTCATGTCCGATAGTTCTTTCATGAATTCCGTCTTCTGGTCCACCATAGCTTGTGCGATCCTTGCGAGACTTGTTGCAATCTCACCAGAGTCACCCATCGAATCAACCTGCTCTGATACCAAGTTGATATGAGCCAGAACCTTCGCTTGATTCCTTGTTACGGGAGCCGTGATTAATCAACGAAAAGATGAATAGCTTAGAGCTTAAGCTTCCTTTAACCCAAGTCACTCTTAGAGAATTAGGTTAATTATTGGAAGTTGAATTCTCATTAGCATAAAGACCTATATTTATATAGGCCAAGATTACAACTTAAAGCAAAACCTAAACGTGAAAAGAAAACACTCAATCCTAATATTAAAAGGAAAACTAACAAAACCCAATATTGCTTAGAAAACCATTAAACCAAATAAAACCAAAACACTTAAAAACTCTTATCACGTATCATTACTCCCTTCTTCGACTAAGAGCTTGTCCTCAAGCTCCATTTCCTCCCACATATTCCACCAGGTTCTCCTCCTCAAATGGTTCATCCATTTGATCATCCCCGTCATTGACTAGCATGATGTGAAAAAGGACAGGTTTGCAGACATGTCCTGGTGTGAAGAATTCATCAAAATTGTAACATAGACCTTTTGCTCGTCCTTCCGCCATCTCTCGCACTAGTAAACTTCTTGAAAAACTGCTTTTGAGGATCTTGTCTTGCTTCCGTGTTCTGAGGCAACGGTGTTTCCTCATGTTTGCCACCTTGGTTCCCGGTTTCTGTCATCATTGACTTGGGGATCGGAGTTGAATATCGTGCCGCCGGAGCTGTATGTCCACCGAAAGTTCGAACTTGTTTGTCACCCTCGATCTTATACTCATTGTCCCTTGCATACTCCATAGCTTCAAAGATTGTTTCGGGCCTCAAATACTCAACTTCTTTCCTCAAATAATCAGTTAATCCTGCACAGAACTGCCATAGTTGTTGGTCTCCCGTTAACCTTGTTTGTCTACCCAAACATTCCTCAAACTGATTGCAATACTCATCCACTGTTCCCGTATGTCGTAAATTACATAACTCTCCGATCGGGTTCACTGCATCTGCTCTTCCAAATCTGCTTTTACAAATCCTCTTGAACTCGATCCAACTGAGCCTGTGAGTAACCAGCCTTCTTAGGTTGTTGTTCCAGTGATATGCTTGTCCCGTTAAGACAAACGTGGCTTGTCGGACCCGAGCATCATCATGGTAAATTCCCTGGTCTTCGAAGTAATCTTCACACTTTTGTAACCATTCCACCGCGTTAGTAGTTCCATCATACGGTGGAAACTCTATCTTTGCTGGCGTTAGTGTGAATCCACCACTTCTTCCCGCTCTGTATTCTTCGTTTCTTCCTCCTCTTATCTCTTCCCTTTCTCGGAAATCCTCTGCCAAGTAGTTGGAGATACCGTCACCAATTGGTCTTACCCGCCAATCTCCTCCTCCATCTGGACGTCGGTGGCCCCTTTCCACTCCCACCGAACGCATTGGCCAAGGTCCACTGGAGGAAAAAACTTTTTTCTCATCTCTGATCCACTCGCTGCTCTCCTGTTTTTTTCCGTGGTCCTGAATGGTTTTTGCCATTGATGCAGAACCTTTTTCTTCCATCATTCTATTCCCACGAATCGCTGCAGAGTCTGTTTCTAATTCAGTTGTTTTTGATTTTTTTTCAGCAACCAATTTCTCTCTTATCTCGGCTTATCCGAGACGATTATTCCCTGTATCCGCCTTAGTCGGGTCGCGTTCTTCTCCATGCTTCGCCGCGATTGATTCAAACATGCTCATAGTTGTTTCTAGGGTTACTTGTTGTGCTGCTGTTATTTCTTGAAGCTCACCAATCTTTGCTTGTATAGGAGACAATTTCAAGTTCATCTCATTGATGAACTCCTTCTTCAAGTCCGATAGTTCTTTCATGAATTCCGTCTTCTGGTCCACCATAGCTTGTGCGATCCTTGCGAGACTTGTTGCAATCTCACCAGAGTCACCCATCGAATCAACCTGCTCTGATACCAAGTTGATATGAGCCAGAACCTTCGCTTGATTCCTTGTTACGGGAGCCGTGATTAATCAACGAAAAGATGAATAGCTTAGAGCTTAAGCTTCCTTTAACCCAAGTAACTCTTAGAGAATTAGGTTAATTATTGGAAGTTGAATTCTCATTAGCATAAAGACCTATATTTATATAGGCCAAGATTACAACTTAAAGCAAAACCTAAACGTGAAAAGAAAACACTCAATCCTAATATTAAAAGGAAAACTAACAAAACCCAATATTGCTTAGAAAACCATTAAACCAAATAAAACCAAAACACTTAAAAACTCTTATCACGTATCAAAATCCACATGGTAGATATGGTTAATCCCATGTGCCTTCAAAATCTTCTTATCTTCTGTGGTAACGATGGTCCGACTTCCAGAACCAAACCAAGAAAGTTCTTCAGCCAAAACTTCTAGTTGCTTTAAATCGTCTACATCATCAAGAACGATAAGCACTCTTTGATCTTGTAGTCGTGCTTTGATTGCCCCTAAATGATTTACCCTCATATCCTTTTGGTTCAAAATCTTAGACAGAAGTTGGCTTTGCAAAGACAACTTCGATTCATTGCTCTTATAACTACCCTTGATGTTCTCCATAAAACACTTAAGTTTAAAACTACTAGAGAGTTTGCTATATAAAGCCTCAGCAATGGTGGTCTTACCAATTCCTGCGGGACCCCAAATTCAAATTATTTTCACATCATCAGACTTGAGAAGTAACAAAGAGTCCAAATTTCTTAGGTGAGTTTAAGTCCCACATTATCATCAAAATCACTTGATGGTATAGCATTCAGTTTGTCTGAAATATCTGTAGCAAATTTTTGGATCATCTTTACTTCATTATCCCTAACAGAAGCAAAAAAAAGTTGGCGTTGGTGAGTCAATAATTACAAAAAAAAAAAATAATTGAAGCATTCCTTAAGAAAGATAAAAGCACATACCAAGTTCTACAGCAATGGTTGCTACATCAGCCAAAGCTTTGGTCCATCTCTGCTTCACTTCCTTACTTTTTCCTTCACAAGTTTTCTCGAATGGGCTTCCGAAATCTCCCTTCTGTTTTTTTACATCTGACGGATCAACTTTGTAAAAGATGGGCATCACATTCTGCCCCTGATCTGCTTTGCAATTGAAGATTTCAACTAATTCATCTAAACACCAGCTTGAGGAAGCATACTTCTCCGAGAGCACCACCATCCAGACTCGAGATTCTCTAATTGCGTCTATGAGCTCAGGTCCGACCGTGTGGCCTCTCACAATCTCCTGATCATTGAACGTAGTGATCCCTTTGCTTTCAAAATGAGTGTGTAAATGACTGAGAAACCCTTTACGAACATCTAGACCATGGAAGCTCGTAAAGACATCGTATCTCTTGACGTGAGACGAAGAAGATGCAGAAGACGAAACCATAAGAGATCTTACAATGGTTTTGAATAAAGTATAGTTGTAATAGTTTTGAAGAAAGTATTATTGAAATGGATTTGAAGAAAGTATTGTTGCAATGATTTTGAAGAAAATATCAAAAGGGCTGAGGACTAAACAAGTTAATTGGTTTATAAATTAAATACAAAAGAAGAGAGTTTCGAAGATGAAGCGTCTTCTTCTTAGAGAAGAGAAATTTCTAAGAAATTGGAATCAAACAGTAGAGGAAAAAATCAAGAGTGTTTCCACCAAGTATCGTCGACGACTCATAAAAATGTAATTCCTTATAGTCTTCGACTATCACTGGCCTCTGATTTTGTTATTTTGTCATTTTCGGTGAAATGAGATAAGAACTGAATAGTCAAAGACAAGTTGGAAGAAGACGACGAATCTGGAAGATTCAAATTTGGTTTGAAAATTAAACCGAGTTTTTTTTCTTAAATTTGGTTTGAAAACTAAACCGAGTTCTTGTGATCTTTTTCTCTACATTGAAGGCACCTTTGTAAAAACACTAATAAGAAGAACTTCGGCATGTTAATACGAATTATTTTGTCCTTTTTCCTATGAGGGTTAATTAAAGATGATTAGTATTAAAATGCATGATATAAAACAATCTTAAATCTCTTCAGATAACCAAATTGTCAAAGGTAAATAAACCCCATCATCATCATCATCTTCGAATCATAATGGAGGTCTTTTCTTCTTCTTCATCATCATCTTCTTCTCCAAACCAAAGATTCTTTAACCAACTCCAGCACTACCATGTCTCCGTATTGCTTTTAATGTTTTCACATTAAACAGCTTTAGGTTCACAACCTTCCTCTCCATCAGTGTAGTGGTCGCTGCTGCCTCCAGTTTCAAAGTATCCCACTTTGCTACTCTCTTCTTCCTCACTCAAGATACATACACCGCACTCAAGAATCTTATGGTTATCCCTGCAGCTGAATTCAAACAGAATCTTGCTCCCAGTCACATCCACTTTAGGTGTTTCTTGAACCAAGTTACCACCACATATAAACAAATGTTTCGTTTGATACTGAAAGTAATTCACTGATTTCCACTTACGTTCCATAATGATGACACCTTCTTTGGTTCTTATACGGCAAGTTATAACAAGTAATGCAAAATTCTTGGTTGGCGGAAGCACGAGGCAAGCTTTAAATCCCGAGGACGCTGAGAAAGTTCCCTCACCATCCAGAACCACAGGGATGATTACTTTCATGTAGCCTTTCCTCTATCACACCTAAATGATGTATCTTCACATCCTTTTGGTCCAAAATCTTGGAAAGAAGTTGGTTTTGTAAATACAACTTTGAACCATAGTCATCAATACCATCACTCCCACAACTTCCCTTGAGGTTCCCCATAAAACATTTATGTTGAAAATCAGAAGAGAGAAGGTCGAATACAGCTCTAGCAATGGTAGCCTTAGCAATATCCGCAGGACCCTGAATTCCAATCATAATCACTTCATTGCACTCTGGGTTTAAATAAGATTTTACCTTTCTCAAATGAGCTTCCATTCCCACCATCATGTCAAAATCCTTTGATGGTGTAACATTTAGTTTATTTGAAACATCAGCAGCAATATTTTCGATCATCTTAGCTTCATCTTCCCTAACAAAAGAAACAAGTCTAAATTTAAATAGCCACCAGCATTGATTGAAGCATTGCTTAAGAAAGATAAAAGAACTAATTCATTCAGAGAGAGAGAAAAAAAGAAGTACTAGATACCAAATAAGAGAGTGTACTCCTTCTATGTTTGCGACACCAGTCAAAGCTTTGCTCCATCTCTGCTTCACATCCTCTGTTTTCCCTTTACAGGTTTTTTTTCGAATGCGCTTCCGAAGCTTAGCTTTGTATCTGTTTCCATACATATGATGGATTAACGTCGTAAAAAATCGTCATCACAATCTGCTTCTGATCTTCTTTGCATTTCAATATTTCCACCAATTCATCTATACACCAGCTCGAAGATGCATATTTCTTTTAGAGCACCACGATGAGATCCTTGATTCTCTTATTGCTTGTTTGAGTTCAGGTCCAATCGTATGGCCCTTGAAGAACTCAGAAAATTTGGAAAGTGACACGAGTTTTGTGCATTTGTGGATGGCGAAATCTTTTTTATAAGAAGAGCAGCTCAAATCCATCTTTCTTGACATTTGACAGCGGCCTGAATATCATACACAACCAAAAAGAAAGAGTATGGTCTCCTTGTATGGACTTAGTTTTGATTCCTGGATTATTAATGTCGTGTCTGAAAAGAAAGAGAATGATTTCAGAGCCAAGTTCATGTAAACAAGAACCTGTAGGGATCTTCCGTTGAAAGATTCAAACTCTAACCAGAACTGAGTCTTAATATGTTATCACATCCATAATATATATACCAAACCAACCATGTATTGGAAAATGATGAAACTCCAACAAGTTATGAAATTAGCTTAGAAATGATCCACTCTATAAGTTACTGCAGGCAATAATACCCACGCTTAAAAGACAGAGAGCTATACTACAAGTCTTGGAATATACACATTGTATTAAGAAAACATCTATCGAATGAATATCAACATAAACTAAGAAAAACTTACAGCTTCTTTGATGAACACAGATGAAGCAGCATCCGGTTGAATCCTTAAATTCAATTAGGGTCTTGAATAATCTTCTTTCCAGAGATTTACTTTTGATGATCTTAGTTGCGAGTTCAATGGCACCTTCTTTGAACTATATGACCACGCCAACTTGGTTCACAATGACGACTTGCACAAGATTGAATGTGGAATAACAAGGCCTATTTGCTTTGCTCGTCATAATAGGTTAATTCTCAAGGAACAAACTGGAGGAGAAATTCTTGTGGTGCAGCGTTTCATTGACCGTTACACTAATCCAGTTTTGACAAAGTTCACTGTTGTATGTATTGGACCACTACAAGAAAACAGCGTTTTAGCGACTACATCTGACGACTATATATTTAGTCACTAAATTTTTCGACTAATTAGCCACTAAACAACGACTGTTTTACGACTAAAAATATTTAGTTCGTAAATCAGCCGCTTTTATGCGACCAATGATTGTAGTCGGTAAAATAATCGCTAAATTAGCGACTAATTTATGACTATAACGCAGATGGGAGACATTAGTCGCCAAATAGTCGCTAAGATTGCGACTATTTGGTGACTAATATTGATATTAGATTAAATTAAATATAAACCGCTGAGTAGTCGCCAAGTAGTCGCTAATTTAGCGACTAATTTGTGATTAAATTTGATATTAAATTAAATTAAATATAAATCATCGAGTAGTCACCAAGTAGTCGCTAATTTAGCGACTAATATGCGACTACATTTGATATCTTTATCTCTTGTTTTATCAGTCTCTCGACACTTAACCTATTCCCACTCATTCACCAATTCCTCCACCGGCAAGAGCTCGTTCAGACTATGATTACCTCATCAAACTCCTCCTCATCGGCGATAGCGGTAAGTCTCCACGAGGCATGTTGGTTTCTATCTCTCTGCCAATCGATCAGCCATTCCAGCTTCTTCTTCTGTTTTTCCTCGCCATATCAGCTCCGAATCAGGTGATAAATCGTTGTTAGAGTTTTTTCATTTTCAGATCTTGGCTTGGGACTCTTATCTGCGGAGGATTTAGATTCAATTCATGGGATAGGGAAGGAGGCTGTATCGTCGCCGTCGATACATATTCATGGCTACACAAAGGCGCTTTATCTTGTAGCCGAGAGCTCTGCGAAGGATTACCCACCACAAGGTTCGTATCAAGTTACTTGATAAATCTAGATTTAGATCGATTCGTTTTTGTTTTTCCCCAATTTTAGAAATTGGGTTTCTTTGGCTCGAAGTGCTTGTGTCTCATTTCGTTAAATAAACCCTGAAAAATCAAAGCTTTCCGATTTTAATTTCTCCAGTTACTGTAAGGGAATAAGATTTGACATTACTAATCTTTAAGCTATGTTGTCTTGTTTCTCCTATTCTGATAATGGGTTTACTTACTGGTGACTAATCTTTCAGGCATATTCAATACTGTATGCATAGAGTGAATTTACTTCGACATCATGGAGTGAAGCCTATTATGGTCTTTGATGGAGGTCCGTTACCGATGAAACTAGACCAAGAGAATAAGCGTGCAAACATTGGCTAACTGTATAGACACAATGTGCAAATCTGTGAGTTTATCGTTGAACAAGTTTCAGACCAAGTCACTTCTTTTGTATAATAATCAAGTTCAGGTCTAGAAAGGAGAATCTTGCACGTGCATTGGAGCATGAAGCAAATGGAAATTCTTCGGCTGCTTATAGTGCTTTTCAAAGGCTGTAGAGATTTCACCTTCTATTGCACATGAGTTGATACAGGTAACACAAGATAATTAATGGATTTTGTCTTTAATTGTTTGTTTTCAATCACTTTGAACTATCTATTTTTTACCATGAAAGGTTCTGAGGTAGAAGAATGTTGATTACGTTGTTGCTCCTTACGAGGCTGATGCATAGATGGCATTTTTGGCTATTACTAAGCAAGTTGATGCGATTATCACTGAGGATTCTGATCTCATACCTTTTGGCTGCCCAAGAGTAACCTTTTTCTGTTACAATTTGCACCAGTTCATCAGTATTTCCACTTCCCTTTATTATGGATGTAAGTCACTGTATTAACTTGCAAGCTTTCATTGTGTATCTCAGGTAAGGTTTTGAGCTTTGGTTACTGTTTATCTCAGGCATATGTTAGCCTATCAAGGAATGTTGGGGACATGAAAACAGAAACAGAATTGCTTCCACACTGCTAGGAACAGGTGAATACTACTCTTGCTTTTACAAGTTGTCTGCCTCTGCTTTGAACATTTTTGTTATTTTCTTGATATGAGTGATTGCATGCATATTATGTCTATATCAGATAAATCATACATATGAAGAACGCAGGCTGCTAGTTGCTCAATCATGTGGGGAGCTTGCAGAATATATCCGCCCTGAGATACGCGACTCTCTTATTTTGTCTATTTTACAACAACTTATAGAAGATTCTGCCACCGTTGTCCCAGAGGCTGCAACACATAATCTGGCGTTGCTGCTTCCACTATTTCTGAACCAGACAAATATTTTAAGGTTAGCCTCAATAAATTTGCAGCTCTAAAACTGGCTGTTCACAAAATTTCTAGGATAAGGGGATGTCTTTGGCAATAGTGTACAAGTTCGGTTAATATTAATCAAACCAAAATGCTAAAACACCAGCTATGTGCTTGTTTATTAGATCGAGGAGATGATGTTTCAGCTGATATGTGATCCATCTAGCCTGGTAGTTGAAACGACACTTAAAGAACTACTTCCTGCAGTGATAAAGTGCGGTAACAGGCTGGATCATATCTTGAGGGTTCTTCTCTCTCACGCATTGAGCTCTGCTCAGGTATAGACTTGATACATCACCCATTTTAAGATTGTAACTGTGATGATGTATTTTTATTTTTAGTTAGGTTTTTAATTTTATTTTGTAATACAGTTTTTTTTAAATCATGGTTTCATAATAATAAATATCGTATTTTTAATTTTAATATCAATTCATTCCAAAAAATCATTATTCATAACTTAAATATATTTAAAATTATTAATAAAATATAAATATTATTATATTCGTAGTCGCAAATTAGTCGTAGCGTAGTCACTAAATAGTCGCTAAATTTAGCGACTATGCTATGACTAATCTTACGACTACTAATTTTAGCGACTAAGGATTAACGACTACATGGTTTAGTCGCTATGTAGTCGCTATCTTACGACTATTGTTGTAGTCGCTAAATTGTTGTTTTCTTATAGTGGACATAAGGTCCCAAGGAAGTGGAAACCTCTCATGGAAATTGACAGTGCGTTCAGTATCAACACTGTCGTATGAATCCCTTGTTATCAAGAGATTTGGTTGTGTATGTGATACAATATCGGCGGTTGATTATTTTCCTGTTCCTCAATACATGGGTTATGCTACTGACATACTAATGCGCATCGACGGTGCCATCAATATGGGGTTAAATTGGAGAATGATTGAGGACAACCTACTGGTTCAGTTGATGTTGATAAGTAGGATCTTATGGACTCCCCTTAGTTTCTTGCTTTTATGAAGTCGAGTTTGTAACAAGATATGCCTTGGTTTCTTGCGTTTTTACGAAGTTGAGTTTGTAACAAGATACCAATCTTAAAATAATTTTTGCTTTCATTTTTGGTAATTTTTTCTTTTTAATATTGCAATTAAGTGTTTTTTACTAAAATCTTCAGAGTGCTTTTTTTTTCTTTGTCTTCGAGAGTAACGTTACATATGCTCTCTACATCTGCAATTTAGAAGTTGAAGAATTCAACCAATTCATCTAAACACCAGCTTGAAGAAGAATACTTCTTCGAAAGCACCACAATCGAGATTCGTGATTCTCTAATTGCTTGTACGAGCTCAGGTTCGATCGTGTGACCTCTCTCAATCTCCTGATCCTTGAATGTGGTGATCCCTTTGCTTGCAAAATGAGCGTGTAAGTGACTGAGAAACCCTTTACGAACATCTGGACCGTGGAAGCTCGTAAAGACATGGTATCTCTTGATGCGAGAAGAAGAATCCATGAGAGAGAGGGCTATGATAAGTTCAAGAATATATTTATATATCAAGAGTCGCAATAATTTTGGGAAAATCAATCTAGGAGGAGACAATTGGTGTTCAAATTGATGCAAAAGCTTAAATACTAAATAGATGATAAACTTCAAATAGTATAATGACAAGCAATGATTAGAAAACTTCCTCACGGCCAGTGGACGACACATTCAAACAAACAAAGCATGAAGTAGTCATTGGCATTGAAGCAACAATAATGGAAAGGATGAGAAATAACAATTTATCTACTACATGGTGTGGTTTCTTAGAAAAACAATCTATGGTGGAACTCACGAAATTGTTAGTATATTAAAAACTATATATCTTGCACACATATGGAATCAATTGACTTGGTTTGTTTCTTTCTATTTACCTAGTAAAACAAATAATTAATTAGAATGTCTATTTTTCTCGACAGATTTATCAATACTATCCCTTGTGGACACATAACCATCCTAAACGTGAAAGAAAGATAGGTACAAAACTTGATGATTGTTGTAATCACCTGATTCTTCTTCGTCACAGTCTACATGACAATTTATATCAAGAGATATACAGTTGGTGATTTGTGAAAACTAGAAGTTGCAGAGAAAGAAAGCTCAGCAGTCAAAGTTATGGTTAAGGAGTTTCATGTGGTTATGTAAATGTACAAGGAATGCAGCACTGATAAGCTCATTCTTGTATAATTACTCTGCTTGCTTCTTTCTCCAGTTTCACACAATTGTAGAAATGCATGGAGTGTTGCTTATGGACTCTGCTTGCACTTAGGGATTCTGAGTGAACGAGGAAGCTCCAAAGTAAGACTCTTTTCTGAGACCACCATGACACAAATCTAGGATCTTCTATTCTAAATTAGTTGCATCTCCCATATCTAGACTCCTATTTTCCAATGAACCATATATACTCCAGTAAGAGACTAGTATTAAGTAATAACACCAGACTCCTATTGTAGTAAAGATTTGGATAGCCATAAATATACACAAGACAATCACTACCCCTAAGATAATGGAGGTTCTGTGTTCTTCCATGGACCAATTCCTACAACCTCTATGAACAGATTCATCATTGTTGCCTACATTTTCAAAGTTGTTCACTTTGTTGCTGCCACTACTCTCAGCTTCCTCGACCGCATTCCGTAATCCTATTAAAAATATAATTGCAGCTGAGTTCAAAGAGTATCACTGTCACAACTAAATATGTTTTGTTCATCATATTGAGGCAGACCAACGAATCTAATAAAATATGCATTTGATGAAGCAATCTATTGCTCTATACTTGTTCGATTTGTGGATTGGCTTTGAGCACTCAGAGTTTTTGTTGTAACATATAACAATCTAATGCATGGGTATGGGAAGACACATCAGCTGAATAAAGTTTTTGAGCTTATTGATAGAATGACATCTACTGCTATCTCTCGATGGAGATTGCAGTGTAGGAGATATTGAGAAAGCATGTAAGTTTGATGGTTGAAAGAGGAATGCTTCCAAATGAGATTACTCATCATTAATGTCGCGTCTGAAAAGAAAGAGAATGATTTCAAAGCCAAGTTCATGTAAACAAGAACCTGCAGGGATCTTCCGTTGATAGCTTGATTCGCATAAGATTCAAACGCTTAGGTTCTATGGTTCATGCAACTCTAACCAGAATTGAGTGTTAATGTGTTATAATCATTATCCATGACTAAACCAAACCAACATAACTATCTATACGTTACTGCAGGCATCAATAGCCAATCTGCTTAAAAGACAGAGCTATAGTACAAGTCTTGGGATATACAAGGTTGTATTAAGTAAAGATGTACCGAAATGAATATCAGCATAAACTAAAAAAACTAAAAAACTTACAGCTTCTTGAATGATGCAGCTCCTTTCCATTTGGGATCAGAATCCCTAAAATATGGAAGCCCTAAGTCTCTAAGAATTGCATGACTACAAAACAGAGTAGCACATCTCCTGCAGAAACTCACATCATCAACAACAACATAATACGAGGACACTGCTTCGTATCCGAATACTTATGCTTGTTAATGAGGAGACCTTAGTATTAACAAGTAAATTTACAAAATTTTCAACCATTGAAGCATTGTTTACATACCAATTAAGAGAGTGTTCTCCAGCTATGTTTGCAACATAAATCAGAGCTTTACTCCATCGCTGTTTCACTTTCTCACTTTCCCTTGACAAGTTTTGTCAAAAGCCTTGCCGAAATCACCCATCTGTTTCCGAACATCTGATGGATCGATTTCGTAAAAAATATCATCACTATTTGCTCCAAATGTTCTTTACACTTGAAAATTGGTAAATTGGAATTTCGAGTAGTTTTGGTAGAACTTATAACTAGGAAACGTTCAATGGACAATACTTGGGCACGGAGTGAACAAAGCCTAGTGGAATGGGTGCGACTTGCACCGTGCGACCCGAGGGTCAAGTACCAATATAAAACGGAGGCGGCTCAGTTGCCTGAGCAAACATTCGTGTGCGTAAAACATTAGTATATTGGTTATTTATTTATGTAATGATATTATTGTCAACCATATTAATGGGCTCTAGCAAGGAAATGAATCTTACCAGCCTTAAATTGTAACATGGGTTAATAAAATTGCAACATGTTTCTTTGACTTGGGTGAGAGGGAGAAGGAGAAATACTCGAGTATTCCAAACTTGACGAGCTCATGAAAAATTTTGTTTTGCCGAGGAATCCAAAATGGCCATTAAATAAAACATCATTTAATTTATAAGGTTTCTAAACAAGAATCCAAAGACTTCATTGACATTATTACCAAACTATATGACCAAGTTTTCTTCATGGAAGACTTCATATACAACCCAGTTTAGACAAGGAACTGGACAGTACAACTAATGTACTTGTCGTACCCAATCAACAGCTCCCTAGCAAGAAGTGTAGGATTATTCTCTACGACATATATCTTCATCTCCTTCAACCACCGGAAAGACTCCAAGAAATGCTTTATCATCTCCATCTCTCTGAATGTTCCCCGAAACCCATTAATCTGCATTTTTTTCACTCGACAAGATGAGAGCGAACGACGTTTGTCCTTCCGAGAAATGCAGTTACAAGCATCACCGCATTTATTAGTCTTACAGTGTAAGATACCATGAAAGTAGAAAGGAGACAAATTTAGATATTCCAAACATGAAGTGCATCTTTGTTTAAATGTTTGACAAATGATGAGTTGTGATTACACCTCAAAAACTAGAGTTTCCAAATGTGAACAGTTCCTTAAGAGAGCCGGCATTGCTTGCCATCCCCGTTCCTTGTCACTCTTAATACGTAAAAATTTAAGTTTGTCAAACACCGGGATCGATTCACAGCATAAAGAAAGCACCTGAAACAAGAAAAATCACAAATCAACATTACCAAATACTGCAATGAACTTAGCTTAGATGAGGCTATGGGATTTCTTGGTTTTACTACTGACCTCAAGAGTATCTGCAGAAAGAAAAAGTTTCTGAACATTTCTCATCCCATTCATAAGCTTCCACACATTGCTAAGACGTAGAACAACATCATCTTCAACATTTCGTGCTCGCATTAGCTTGACTTCATTTTCAGTTACCTTAAGCTTGAGTTGAGCCTCAACTACACTCATCAAGTTAACTTTTGGATAATCCGCCGCAACACAATCACAATACTCAAAGTAAACCAGACTTGGAGCATCAAAAGAAATGCTTTTTGGAGCTAAAAAGTCTGCATAAACGTATTCATAAGAAGCATACATAGTTAGCTTCTTGAGGCTTGCACTTGACGCGATTTCATGAATATCGGACCATTCCATTCCAGCCAAATGTAACTCCTCAAGCACAGGGAAACAAGAAGAAAACATCTCAAACGGATCACATAATATAATAACCCACACCGAGTCAATATCAAGAGTCTTAATCATTGGTAAGAAATTGCATTCACTTTCATTCCACCAATCAAATACCATATTTACTTCTTAGTTTCAGCTCCACTAGTGTCTTGCTAACAAACAGCTCTTCAGGGAGACGATACAGCTCTTTTTCCATATCCCATCTCGGAAAATCGAGGACAAGCTCAAGGCGTGAAACGCCGCGTTGCAACACATTACATATCCAACGATTCACACGATTTGTATCAATACCAGTTTCACACTTGAGTGAGAATTTCTTAATAGGAGAATCACCTTGCAAGGTCAAAACTTTATCAACAAAATCCATGAAGCATTCTATAATCCCATCCCTTTCACGCTTACCAAATTCAGGATGAACGAAAACAGAGTCATCAATGTCGAGATTAGGGACAAGTATCCATAAATTTAGCCATCTTTTTGAAAGAACTGATGTTAAAGCAGCTTCCTTTGTTGTAAGGAAAGACAAGATATGGCAAAGAACCTCGTTTGGTAGGTTGCTCAACCCATCCATTGTCTCTGCACGAATAAAAATTGAAACTTTGAACAAGAAAAAAACTCATACGGAGAATCGAATCAGTAGAAGTATAAGATGGGAGTAAAGTTTAGTACCTTACCTGGGTACAGACGCAAAATCCAAGACCCGATTGGAGTGCAGATTTTAGGGTTTTTAAGAACCTAAATTGTGTGAAGACGGAAGATACGAAGATATGCAAATGCATCAGAGCGAAACGAAGCGTTACAGTAAGAAATTGTTTTCAAAATAAACCATTAAATTAAGGAAAGAAGATAAATTTGGTTGTTTTTCTTTTTCTTTTAATTTACTGGTTTAGTTTGTACCGGTTTTCAAAGCAAATAAACCGAACTTAAAGACAAATCACACCACCATCCCACGAACTTTTTGACAAATGTAAAGCTTTTGAGTTTTGACTGTCAATATTTTATTTTCTTTAATTGACAAAAATCTAACAACCAGCCTATTTTAAAATATATATATATATAATTTATCTTTATAAATTTGAAAAATATTATATATATGTATATATTATGTGAGGTTCCCGCGCATAAATTTCATTATTAATAGTTACGCGAAATAGTTGAAGACAAATGTTGAATCCAGATTTTAATTAAATTGATACCATAACAAACTTGAAACGCAAACAGATTGTTCTCTAACCAACAAAAAAAAAAACAAGTTTGAAAAACAAGTGCTCATGTTGTTTTCCTTGGTAACATCCAATTTCTTGGTCGAGCAAGAAGTTAAAGGGTGTTGCCAAATCTTCTATGGAAGCAGAGTATCGAGTTGTTGCATATGCGGTTTCAGAGGTTTGATGGGTGGAGTCTCTTCTCAGAGAGCTTGGGCTGAAACATATCTTTATAGAGAGAACAAGTTTAGTTATGAAACATATCGCTTTAGATTAATTATCATTTTATAGAGAGAACAAGTTTAAGCCGGAACTCTTCGAGTTATTCATGTCTCTTCTGCTGATTAGTTAGTTGATGCTCTCACCAAGCCATTACCACGAGCTAGCTTTGCACTACAGTTTGGCGAGATTGGAATCACTAATAGTGGTTCCTCTTGAAAGGACGTACTGTATTAGAGATTTAGAGTGATATCATATAAATTAATATATAATGGTATATTCTGGAATAATGTATTCTCCAAGCTATGCATATTGTCTATATCTCTGGTTTCCTTATCTCTTACATTATGTAGTTAGGCTCATGTCTATACATTAGATGTAATCCTTTGATCAATATAAAACATATTATATCAACTCTCTATATATATGCAATTTACCGCATGTACTTCTAACGACAAGAACTAGCGGTTCAATATAAATGAAAACTTGTGCCCGAGAGTTATGTTATCCTCAGTACCTGAGGACCAACCAACCCTTAGTTATTGAATTATTTATCATTTAGTTAAAGTAATCAAATCAATATAAACAATTTATTCGCTTCCTAACCTTTAAATTATAATCATGGAAGAAACAAAGTCAACGGACATCCAATTATGTCCTAATCATCTCATTCTCCTCTTAACAAGGCGAATCATATATTTCCTGTGCGTAATCCATACTTGCCAGCCGGAAAAATATACCAAATCATTTTTAAATACCTAAAATTATTAGAACAAAAACTATAAGACAGAACTTAAGTCTATGAAACGAGAAATCGACTAAGTGGAATGTAGAGAGACACCTTTAATTCATTGAAAATATAACCAAAATACTTTTGTACGATGAAGTCTAAGTACATTAGAGATAATTTAAATCAATATCATTGTGAAAACACGTCGACCAGTCACTTAAAGATGTTTAACTTAATATTTAGAAAACTAATGTGATGATTTAGTTTTAGTCAAGTATTATCTTTAGTCGTCTGGTAGTTAACGATTTATTTTTGCAGCTTTTCTTGCCAGAATTCGATCTTAATATCTTCACAAAGTAAGGATTGATTGGATTATGAGTAGAGTTTTGTTGACTTAAATATTGTAAAATAAAAATTATTGTCAAACAAAAAAAGGGAATCAATTTATAATTTGTGTTATTTCTCAATATTATTGTGGAAAATGACAAAAATATTGTCTTTCTCCTGGGAAAAAATATATCAGCCAAGAACAATAGAACATAGAATCAAATAATTAGATGCTCCCCTAAAAAGTTAATATTTTATATTGCTACTAATATAAAAAGCAACTACTACTTAATAATATAAATGCGAAAGTTCAAAGGTCGGTCAGTACGAATAAGACACAACAACTACTATAAATACAGGACTTTGAAGACAAGTAGGTTAACTAAAACATCCTTAATTTCCAAACCTACGCACTCTACAAAAGACACATCAAAAAGAGTAAAAGACAATCTTTCTCCATTTTTCTCCAAAGAAAAAAACAAATCAGAAGAAGAAGAAGAAAATGGCTGTTCTCAAGAAGAAGAAGATGTCATTAACATCTTTGTTCTTGGGATGTTACAGGGCAAAGAACACAAACAGATACGAAGGAGAGGAGAAGGCTGTAATGAAAATAGGAACTTGTCCGACGTTCAAGAGACTGTCTTTATCGGACATAAGTGATCCAAGCTCGCCCATGTCGGTTATGGATGATCTCTCTAACTCCTTTACATCTCAGAAGCTTCGTATGTTCACGTTGTCTGAAGTGAGAGAGATTACGCATAATTTCTCGAGAAGTAATATGTTGGGAGAAGGAGGGTTTGGACCGGTTTACAAAGGGTTTATTGATGATAAGGTTAAACCGGGTTTAGAAGCTCAACCGGTTGCTGTTAAGGCACTTAATCTTCATGGCCATCAAGGCCATAGATAATGGCTGGTAACATCTCTCTCCTCTCATTTAATATGTCCGATTCAAGACTTTTCTAGTATTAACAAGAAAAGAAAAAAGAGAGAACAATTTTATCAGAAAGGCCGTTCAGGTTATTTATAATTTTTAAATGAATGCATTACAATTTACAAGGAATAGCCATGGGCATGGATATCCGGATCCGGCGGATATCCGGATCCGGGTTTGGATTCAAAAAAACTGGATATTTGGGTAAGGCGAATCCGAATCCGGATAATAAATTTTTAGATTCGCCGGATCTGACTAAAATAAATTATTATTATTTTTTAATCCAGATCTGTGAAAAAAATAAAATAAAAATAAAAATATGTTTTTAGTTCCGGATATTCAGTTTCGTATATCCGGATCCGGCCAAAAAATCAAAATAATAATTATAATATAGTTCATTATTAAAAAAAAATGGATCCGGATCTGGATATCTGGTTTTTGATACGGATATCTGGAGTTTACGGATCCGGATAATGAAATAACGGATCCACCGAATCCAGATCCGGATACCCTAAAAACACCCAGATATCCGGATACCTTACATCCTTAACAGGGAATATAATTGATATTACTATTTTTATATACTTCTTAAATATTCCCTCCGGTTCATATAATTAAGTCTCGCTTAAATATTTTCACACATTAAAATTTTTTTTCCATCCCTTATTAATATACTATATAATTTTTTATACATTAAAGTAGTAAGGATAATACTAAAACTTTTATAAAAAAAAGTTTGTATTGAAAATATAAAACGGTATTTATTTTAAATAAAATTTAATTTCTAAAAAAATACTTAATATAAAACAGAGGGAAAACTAATTAGCTTTATGAATCCGACAATGCTGCAGTATTTCATTAAGTAGAATTTTGTGACTTTTATTGCATAAAGTTTCTTTTAGTTTATTAAATATCCTTCTTCTTCTTCTATTTGTAGGCAGAGATACTATTTTTGGGACAACTAAGTAACAAACATCTTGTAAAGCTGATAGGGTTTTGTTGTGAAGAAGAGCAAAGAGTGCTTGTTTATGAGTACATGCCTCGAGGTAGCTTGGAGAATCAGCTCTTTAAAAGTAAGTCAACTACTTAACTTTTACCACATATATTAACTTGGCTAAATAGTTATTGAGTTCACTTTATTACATGATTTTATTAAAAAGGTACTCCTTCCGTTCTATATTATAAGTTATTAGCTTTTTTTTATTTTATTAGAAGTTTTGCAAGTTTTTATGAAAAAATTTAAAATTTGATTAGTTGTATAAATTTAAAGTAAAATATTAAATGATATTTTTGAAAAAAAATTAGATTTTTTAATATGCACTTTTTTAGCCAAAACATCTAATAAAATGGATCAGAGGGAGTATCAATTATTTGTACAGTAGAACCTCTTCAAATTAATATTCGATAAATTAATAAACACTATAAAATAATAAAATCTTCCAGTCCCGACTCGGGCCAATGTAAAAAATAGCAAAATTCGATAAGATAATAAGATAATAATTTTTTAGAAACCCCCATGTAAAAATATGATCCCAATAATATCATAAATTAATAATCATAAATCTTAGGCATATATAACTATAGACATATATAACTAAGTCAGTTTAGTAAAATATGATTCCAGTGTTGGCTCATCTCTAATTTTCCTTATTGCATCGAACACTTCTGGTGTTGTTATCTTGATCTGTATCCAAAAGTTGTGAAGAGTTCTAGACGCGACAATTGCTTCCTTACGTGTAACTGGTTCCAAAGATGTCATATTATCATCTTCAACCTCTTCATCGGCATTAAGGACAGAAGCCACAATTTCTTCTAAACTCTGAATTTCTGAGCATGAATCATTTTCACCCGGATAGTCGAGTAGGCTATTGACATCCATTCTATTCCGATAACCAAGATTATTGATCACAACTTCAAGTTCATGAATGTCGTTTTCATAAGTTGATTCGTCCTCTAAATTCCTTGAGGCACCATCTTCTGATCGAATTTTGCAGTGTTGAAAACAATTTGCTATTGTCACTTGATGAACATTAACTGTCCAAGCAGAAACTGGAAAATTGATAGCATTCAAAACATTGATCTTACCTGGATCAGATTGTCCCAACTCGTAGCCTTTTAAAATCTCACGATAAAATCTCCTACGATAATGCATCTTAAAAGCTCTTATTATTCTAGCATCACAAGGTTGAATTTTCGATGTCATGTTGGGTGGCAAGAAGAAAAACTCAACATTATTCAACCCTTTTGTTTTTTTTTGGATGTGCTGGACAATTATCTACCACAAACAAAACTCTTCTACCATGCATCCTCTTATCAAACCAGCGTATGTATTCTTCAAAGATAACACTTGTCATCCAAGCTCTTTTGTTGGCACGATAGTGACAATTCAAACTGTCTATGTTGACATTCTTGAAGCAACATGGCTTTGCATATTTTCCAATAATCCATAAAGGATTTTTTTCAGACCCATCCTCATTGCAGTAAATAACGACTGTTAGTCTTTCTTTGTCTTGTTTTTTCCTTCAAGTTGTTTTGTAGCAAGAGTATGATCAGCTTGTAACCTGTAAAACAAATCAGTTTCATCCATATTAAAAACATCTTTCATAGGGAACTTATCTATTTTTTCTCTTATAGCTTCCAGTTTCTTTTCCATGTCTTGCACATCAACCAAAACACTCTCTCCAAAATGACGAAATGACTTGATACCATGTCGTAGCTTGAACTTTTCAAGCCAGCCTTGAGAAAACTGGTGCTCATAATCGTGTTGGGGGTATACAAGTTTCATTGTTTCTTTTGCCTTTTCCAAAATTAGTTCTCCAGTCATATTCACACGATCTTGGTATTGGAGAAACCACTCAAAAATAACTTTCTCCATCTCTGGAAATTTTGCTGGTTTGTGCCACTTGATATCTTTTCCAGTTTCCAGGTTGGCGGAAAGATACTCAGCTGATCGTTTGAGTGTGTTTGAGATTGTACCTTGACTAATTTTTAATTGGAACTTCGCTTCAAGCCATAGTTGCAAATATTTTTGAGTGCACTTAGTATGATCCCTTTTGTAGTCACATAACTCTTTTCGTATTTGATCTGTCATAGTTGATTTTGTAACACCTTTTAGATGAGAAGCCATTGCTAGGGTTTGTATGAAAAATGTGTAACAAAGAATAATGTTTAGTCAAAAGCAATAGAAGAACATTATAAACCAAAGTAAATGTCTCGTGAACAAAGAAATAAAGAAGTAGAAAAAAGGATTATTCACATAATATGAAATATGTAAATAGCAAAGCATAAGGAAATTCAAATAATGTTTTTTGAAGAATATGAATTTTAAAGAAAATTTATCATTTACATTTAAAGCATCTTTTAAAATATTATAGATCGAAAAATATTTTTATAAATTAATATCACGATAAAGTAATAAAATATCAAAGTACCAATATTATTAATTTATAGAGATTTTACTGTATATCTATTATAAGCCGGGTTTCAGTATTGCAGTATTTTTTTTCTTGCTTCACCTTCTATTATCTGTTTAAACATGTATGAATACACAACTATATGACGACTTCACGTTTTTTAAGTATTGGCTGACAACAAGAAAACATAATGAAAAAAGAATTCATGCTTCACGTTAACTTTTTCAAATTTTAATTTATTTTACTAGTTATACAAAACTTTAATAACTTTTTAACAACTACATCTATCTTTTGAAAACTACTCTCTCTGTTTTAAATTAAGTATTATATTAGGATTAATTTTTTGTTTTAAATTAAGTATCGTTTTCGGGTTTCAAGACAAATATTTGATAATAGTTATAATTTTATCCCTCATAAATTAATGTATTGACTAATCAAAAAATTGATAAATGATATTAATAAAGGGTAAAACATAAAATTTAATAATTTTCTTAATATATGTGTAAACTTTTAAAACAATACTTATTTTAAAATAGAGAGAGTATAACATACTCCTTCTATTTCACAACAAGTGTCGTTTTAGAGTTTATTTATTGTTTTACAAAAAAAATCGTTTTATGTTTTTAATATAACTTTAAGATCCAATTTCCCAATTTATCGTTAACCTAAAGCTACTATTCTTTAAATTTATGTCATTAACTACTTATTAAATATAAACATATACATATAAATTAATTATTTTTAATTCATGTAAAATGTGTCAAAATGATACTCTTTATGAAATGTAGAAATAATTTCATTAATATTACTCTCTCCATTTCATATTAAGTAATATTATTTTAAAATGTTAAAAAATTCATAATAAAATGTCGTTTATATTTTCAATACAAATGTTGATAATATTTTCAGTTTTGTCCTAGTATATTTTAATGTATTAATCAATAAGATAAAAACATATAGTGCATGAATTAAGAGTAAACAAAAATATTAATTGCTTTATGTATATGCATGAGAAAGCCTTAAACAACATTTATATATGAAACGTAAAGAATACTAACTTCCTAAAATGTTTAAAATGGGACAGGAAATAGTGTAGCAATGGCATGGGCAATAAGGATGAAGATAGCCCTTGGAGCTGCCAAAGGTTTAGCTTTTCTTCATGAAGCAGAGAAACCTGTAATCTACAGAGACTTCAAAACCTCCAACATATTGCTAGACTCCGTGAGTTTTGTTTTTCCCTCTGTAAATTTGGTACGCACTATTAAATCAAATTACTATTTTTTTTATTGATTTTGTGATTTATGCAGAAGTATAACGCCAAGTTATCTGATTTTGGTCTAGCCAAAGATGGACCTGAAGGTGAACATACACATGTCACAACCCGAGTAATGGGGACACAAGGTTACGCCGCGCCTGAATATATCATGACTGGTAAGTGGTAAAATTGATAATTAGTTTTACCGTATAAGCAACAAACTTTGAGATATGTCTTAATGGTTTACTTGTATGGTAGGTCATTTGACGACAATGAATGATGTATACAGTTTTGGAGTAGTGTTGTTAGAACTTATAACCGGGAAACGTTCAATGGACAATACCCGAGCACGGAGGGAACAAAGCCTAGTGTAATGGGCGCGACCCATGTTAAGGGACCAAAGAAAGCTGGAAAGAATAATCGACCCGAGGCTTGAGTGCCATTACAAAGTTGAAGCGGCTCGGGCAGCTGCTGCCTTGGCCTACAAATGTCTAAGCCAGCATCCTAAGTATAGACCTACAATGTGTGAGGTGGTTAAGGTTTTGGAGTCAATCCAAGAAGTTGAGACTAGGGAGAGTGATGGTAACAATAAAGCAAAGAAATTTGTTAGTGTTAAAAAGTCTAGGCATCATAAAGGCCAAAGACGTGTGAATATCGCTTATTCCGATTCTCTACTTTACAAGGAATCCAAGGTAAATCAAAACAATGGGGTTTGAAAAACGTCATTTTCTCCTAGGAACTATATAAAACACTGATGCTCTATGAATGTATTTCTTATCTTTAAGTTTTATGACCATCCTTCCATAAATTTGAAGGAAAGAAAGGTGATTATAAGGCTCCTAGTTACCTAGTTATCTGGAATTTTAGATTAGTTTCCTTATATAATTAAAAAATACTTTGTACACAAAAGTCATGTACAAGAGATATGAAATAACTCTTTGTAAATCATCCTATATATAAAGGATGAATGGAACTCTCCATCCAATGACATATGGAATGACACAAATAATAAATAAACATTTTTTAAATATTATGTCACTTTTTATTTTATTTTTCAATTTATTTTAAACAATACATTAATTACTATAAGTTTTTTTTGACAAATGGTTTGCTAATGAAATAAAGAGAAATAAAAAGATTACATACGACATTTAGGTTTTTATGTTTAAAAAATCAAGATCTAAGAAATCATATATTCCTCTGATTAATTACGACATTTAAAATAATTTATAATGAACTAAATACTAATATTCAAAATAAAATATATTGATAAAATAATTAAATTGTATGCTCACAAATACTAATATTCAAAAGCTATACCAAGACATTCTGAACCTTTACCATTTAAAACATGTTATTCCGTTGGTTTTGTAGTGATTTTGTTGTGCTTAATTCGGATATCACTTGCATATTACAGTTGTTGCAGTTTCAGAGTCCTAGGTTGCATTTATGTCTTTTTATTCTATTTACGTGTTCACTTGCATATTAGTTGCATTTAAGAGTCCTAGGTTGCATTTGTCTTTTTAATTCTATTTGTGTGTCCATTGAAGAAAACTGAGATTAATTAGAGCTTAGAAATATAGATGATGACACCAAAACAGAATGCATAAGAGCTGAAACTCAAAGGAGTAGTTAAGGGATTCAGAAGAGATTTTCAAGGAAAACATGAGTTCAACGAAAACAGTTTCAAAAGAGATTTTCAAGGAAAACAAGAGTTCATATCGACCCCATATGGGATGCAAGTGGTTTGATATAAAGAGTCTAAAATTTCACACAAAACAGAGCCCACAACGGATGGCCATACCGAGGCAACCTCATACGATATGAACCTTTGACAAAAAGTTTGGTTTTTCCCAAAGACCATGTTGATACATGTTGTTTCGAGGAAAACTTTTGAAGACCCAACTCATCTCACAACAGGTCGACTTCTTTAGTACAAAATCATCTGAATGTTGTAGAAAACCCTAAGCTTTATTAGATTCCTCATTTCGGGAAAGATCATCGTTGGTACTTTTGAGTAGGGGTGGGCAAAATTCCCGTCCCATCCCGTCCCATTCTCACAAGGAAATTCCTGTCCCATTTCGGAAGGATATTCCCATATGGTACAAGCTTCTAATTCCTATTTGGGAACAGGACGAGACGGGACGGGACGGGACGAGAATGAGAATTCTCAAAATCTCATTCGGGAAAAATTATATATATTACATAATATTATATATATATATATATCATAAATATAATAATAGAAAATTAGAATATTGAATCTTAAATTTAAAATTTTTTTCTAATATGTTTAGAGAAAATTTCTTATTATTATATTTTAATTAATGTTAAAATTTTAATTTTGTCTAATAAACTGACAAATATAAATTAAAACCTTTCATTATATTTCTAATTTTAAAAACTAAAAATATAAATATTTTAGTCGTTTAATATAAATATTTTCATATTTTCATATTTTGTATGATTAAAGGTGTTTTTCTAACTAGTTACTATTCTTGTTAATTTTGTATGCATAGAACTCGGTAAACAATTAAACCTAAAATGATGCGAGGGAAGATGAATATTAGTTACTTTGTTTATTAGGATTTTATATTACTGCAATTTATTTTGGTTTTATTTAGATTTTGATGATTTATGACTGAAGTTTATGTTGAATTATTTTTTGATTTTTTTATTATTAAACGAACACATTTGTGGTAGTTTATTATTTTATTTGTTTGTCATGTTTATTTTTTGGGAATTCCCATTCCCGGACCGGCCCATCATGTCCCATCCCGCTCCCATCCCAAATTTCATATGGGACATAAATGGGCATTTTTTTATTCTCAATTTCCCATCCTGTTCTCATTCTCATAAAAACGCGTCCCAAATTCTCGTTTGCCTACCCCTTTTGACAAAAGAATCTCTACCCCCTTTCTCCCCATTAACCAATTACATTACGACCAATGAGAAAACTTACACAATATCAATCACTCCAATAATACTTTAGAATACTGAAGTGTATGAAATATTATTTTGATAGATTCTTCATTTACTAGCTCAAAAGTGTTCTAATTTCTTTAAAGGTCCGTTTCTCGTTTCAGAAACGTTTTAGAAATGGAAACTCTCAGAAACACGGTAGAAACACAGTGAAAACACGTTTCCTAAAAACTGCATTCTGGAAACACGATTGAAACCTCCGTTTACGTTTCAGAAACATAATAAAAACTTATTTCTTTTATTTGAAAAATTATTAAGTAAATAATTTGGAAACATGATATATTTATGATATTTATTTAACTTAAAATATATTGTTATTTGCCTTCTTAGGCTTTGGAGGGTTAAAATTAGAGGAGCTTATGTTAGATTGTAATGTTTTTTATATTCATCATACTGATTACAGTTTCTATTCTTCTGTTTTTGCAGAAATAATAGAGATTGTTAATGGACCTTTGCTTTCAAAGATATATTTTGATCCAGATTTTCCAAAGGTTGATGAATTAAGAATGAAGTAAGCAAATTTTACATTTTGTAAAGTTAGTAATGCTAGATGTAGACAATAAGAATCTAATTACAAATATCAAATGTTTGTTTGCAGGCTAACATATAATTTATGTAATTAGTCATATTTACAGAAATCATATCCTAAACCCATATACTAAACCTTCCATTCAGTTTTCAACCATTAAGCAAAATGAATTTGATTTATCACAAACTCAAAACCCTTACAAAAAATAAAATACCACGAATTTGAGTAATAGAAAAATCAAAACCTTAGAAACTGAATAAACCCATAAATTAGACAAGAAATTGGATCCAGCGAACATCTTTCCTTATCGATTAAAGAAGATCTGACAATTACCTTTCGTTCTGGTTTCCTCTTTGTATAAGCAAATGATTTGTGCCTTCGATCAGTTTACTCAATCTTCGGATATTCTTATCCGCCGGCATACGAGCGACAATTTTACCTCCGACATCGACAAAAAGCGGACCTGAGATTATTTGATTCTGTTGTCTGAATTTTTTTTTCTTTTGGGTGAGTTTTTTTTTCCCCGACAAGATATCCTTTCTTTTATTTTTGTTTTTTACATATTTTTCCAAAACAATTAGGATGATGATGGGATTTAAAGTGGGCTTTGATGTAAGGAAGCCCATATGAAAATAGTTAATAGTGTGTTGATATATCTGACTATCAAAACTCAAAAGGCTAGGGTCCAAAACCAAAATCATAAGAAAATAATAATTTTGAATTAAATGGTTATTTTACTTATGCTTTACAAGTAAATAAAATTAAGATTATTTACCAGCATAAAACTCATAATCAAAACTTAAAACACTTCAATAATATTCAGTATTAACAATTACACATACATTATTTAACTCAATCACTATACTTATAATTCACATAATCTAAACTCTAAAACCATAAAATAATTATAACTTAATTAATTCATACAATACCAAATAACAATTATTAAAAATTACACTCAGACGCAGCACATGTTATTAATCTAGTAGAGTTTATGTTATTAGGATAAACATGAAAGCACAAAGATGTTGGATCAACAAAGATGGACTGTGTGACACAGGACTGTCAGACGTATGAAGCAGCAAGTCAAAAATTAAGGATGATGTGGCAAGCTGTGATTGGAGGAATGGAGTTTTCTTGGTGTACCAAGCAAGATATTACAATATCAAGAATAGAAGATTTGGAGATATCTAGATTTAGAAAAGTTAGGTCAAGCAGCAAGTGTGTTGTTGGCCTATATATATGATGCTTGGACATTAGTTTTTTTCAGCCGTCCAGACCATAGATTCACAAGTTCTAAGAGGAAAGCTTTTAGGGTTATTGGTGAGTGAACCAAGAATGAAACGCAGCTGTTGCTGTGTAAGCGAGTTTAGGTAGTTAGAAATTGGTCAGTGACGAGTCTTGTTGACTGCGTGTAAAACTGATTAAACAGATCTGTTAGATAGTCTAGGGTGTGCATCAGCCAAACAAGTGCGGGATGTTCTGCAGAAGTCCAACGAAGGAAATTCAAGTGTTATGAGAACAAGATTGGATCATTTAGCAACACAGTTTGAAAACCTAAGAATGGTGTCAAACGAATCTGTATCACAATTCAGCACAAAACTATCTGCTATTGCTAATGAAGCCAAAAATCTTGGCAAAACATACAAGGATCACAAACCTCCTAAGTATGCATCACACAAAGTTGTCATGAGAGTCAGTGGTAACACTGACACACTAAAATTTGAGGATTTAGTTGATATGTTAAAATCTGAAGAAATGGAGGTGGCTGATCTGAGACTTTTGGATAAGGGAATAATCTTCAAAGTTAATGAAGTGAAGAATGCTCAACTTTAAAAAATTTGAGACAATATTGCTTTAATGGCTTTGAAACGTGTAGAAAAAGGAAGAAGTAAAAACTCCAGTCGGTATAACAGATGTGACACAGAAGTCCAGCAGCATGTTTCAAAAAAGTGACAAGGATAAATCTGATAGAAAACATGAAGTTCAGTGTCATGAATGTGGTGGTTCTGGTCACTATAAGACTGCATGTCTGTGGGTGCTAAAACTCACAAGTAGTCATTTGGATATGTTAGGAATAATTAAAAGGGCTAGACTCTCTGCGAAACAAAGATCCTTAATAATTGAATGAATCAAAAGTGAATTTGGTTGATGATAATCGGAGTTGGAGAAGGAGATTGAACAAGAAGAACAAGATACGAGATCTCGACGGGAGGTCGTAGTGTCAGTTCTAGGGTGAATTCTGTCTCTCGAATAATAAGGAGAAATATATGAAGAGATAAGAATGGAGGCTGCACTCGTGATCGAGCTGCCTACGTATCCATCAAGGGATCGAGCCTATACATTGTTTAATTATTATCATCTCGAAAGAGATGGCATTGGTGAATAGATAATGAGCTCTCGTAGAGCGTAAAAATATGGATGAAGAACTCTTGTTCTTCATCAAGTATTAAGATGTGCAGATCGTTAACAAGAGGATAAAAGTGGTATTTTTGTTGTGTAGCTCGTGGTGAGCCATTCTGAATTATCCTTTTGGGAAGAAATCATGTTCCTTTTATAGTCCTCAGCTCAACCTGCAGCCGCGCATCGCGCAGTCTGATGCAACAGTCCCGAGTTTTCCTCCGCGTATCGCGTAGCCGCAGTCTAGTGCAACTGTCCCAAGATTTCCGTCGATACTTTCTATCCAGGTATGACTCGACATCCTCCCATTAGTTGAGCTGCCAAGTTGCGGGAGCCCGTTGCCAAGCTGCGGGAGTCCGACTCATGATGCCAAGCTGCGAAAGCCCGAATCATGCTGCCGTCCGAGGATAGTATCGACTTTGGGCCAAATTACTTATCTTTGGCCCACTAGCTAACTGAGTTTTACGTGTCTTGTTTATCTCCAAGCTCACTTATAGTTTAAGCTTTATCGGAAGCTGGGGTGTCGGATTCGGGTCCAAGAAATGCCCCCAGCCTTTCGAGTGAGAGTATAAACTTAAAGGGTTGTGAATGTTTGATCCCTAGTTTTTGTTTGTTTTTGGCTAAGTACGTTTTATAACTTTGTGAGCTTGAAAGCTCATTTCTCATTTTGTTGAAGTCGCATTGCGACTTATCTTAGCGTTTGTGAGAGTCAATGTTCTGCAAACTCATCATACAACTGAAAATAGAGCAGTCGAATCTAGCTGTGGTGAATTACAACTCACGCTCTAGCGGCTTGAGATTGTGAAAAGTAGGCAGGATAATGCAGGCTTTGAGCAAATGTGTTAATGACCACGTGAGCTCAAGTGTCTTTTTTATCGTTTATCTAAATTATGTTATGATTTATTTGTGGGCATCGTTGTGCTGCGAGCTGGAGTTAGTGCATGAGATTGACCGGTTGCATGATATTGTACTGCAAATTTACACTCCGACGACTTGAGGCGCGAGGTGTTAGCATGGTTTTTCCTTAAGAATTTATGCTTTTGGTTCCTTGGTTGTCAGACCCCGTTCAAGGCTTTTCTGAACCTTGCTGTTTTGATTTTTAAGGAAACGAGACTTTGAGTCTTTTGCTTATTTCTCTGTTTGTTCAGTTGTCATAAGCTCGATCCAATTTCTCAAAGAGCTTATGGCTACAGAGATTTGCCTCTACTAGCAGCGGGAACATGTCTTGATGAACTGCGAGAGGAAGTCTTAACAAGATGCAAGAGCATGTCGTGACGAGCTACGGGAGCTTGTTCGTACTAAATACATAGTGACAGATAATACTATGTTACTTTGGAAGAAATAAGATAAGATACTTTTGTTGTACCGGTGTCGGGCTGGTGTAAAAGCGTATATTTGAAGTAGTTTGTAACAAAGTCTATTTGTTGCTTTAGTCGTGCTCTAAATTTTGTGATACTTAGTGTGTGTTGCCTGACCAAGATCACGTATTTAGTACGTATATCATGATAAATGTGATGAATCCTTGTGAAGACGTGACTTATCTGATGGAACTCATGGCGTAAACTCGTGCCCCCGTTGAGACTGAGTGCTAGAGTTGTAAGGATTGTTTGGTGAAACTCGAAAAGAGGTTGAGCCATTTGGAGGCTATAATATGAAACTCGGTAAGAGGTTGGACCGTTGGGAGGTCGTTAGTGAAACTAAAAAAGTTTGAGCCGTCTAGAGGCTGTAAAGTGAAAATTGATAAGAGTTTTTACCTTCGAGATGTCAAAAAATGAAACTCAATAAGAATTTAGACCATTATGAGGTCGTGAGTGTTCCAATATTGATGACAGAATATTCGTGAATAATGAAATCTTTAGAATCTTTTGATCTTGGCTGTTTGGTTCGTTGTTTAAGTTACCCACACAAACTGTTGCATAGTAAAGCATGTCAAGATGACGACACGAGTGCTGTCTAGAAAACGAGCCATGAGTCAGACTAGTAGTTGTCTAGACTGTAGCCCTGTGTTGTTATGTTTTCGTACTCATGATAAGTATATCATGATAAATGTGATGAATCCTTGTGAAGACGTGACTTGTCTGATGGAACTCATGGCGTAAACTCGTGCCCCCGTTGAGACTGAGTGCTAGAGTTGTAAGGATTGTTTGGTGAAACTCGAAAAGAGGTTGAGCCATTTGGAGGCTATAATATGAAACTCGGTAAGAGGTTGGACCGTTGGGAGGTCGTTAGTGAAACTAAAAAAGTTTGAGCCGTCTAGAGGCTGTAAAGTGAAAATTGATAAGAGTTTTTACCTTCGAGATGTCAAAAAATGAAACTCAATAAGAATTTAGACCATTATGAGGTCGTGAGTGTTCCAATATTGATGACAGAATATTCGTGAATAATGGAATCTTTAGAATCTTTTGATCTTGGCTGTTTGGTTCGTTGTTTAAGTTACCCACACAAACTGTTGCATAGTAAAGCATGTCAAGATGACGACACGAGTGCTGTCTAGAAAACGAGCCATGAGTCAGACTAGGAGTTGTCTAGACTGTAGCCCTGTGTTGTTATGTTTTCGTACTCATGATAAGTCGAGCTCACGCTCTGCGCAAAATATATGTATTTTTGATGAACAGTGGTTGCACTCATGGGTTTGAGCTGCCTACGTACCCTATCAAGGGATCAATCCATAACGTTGTTCGATTGTTTAAGATCTTTGATCTTGATGGTTAGGCTTGTCATTTGAGTTACCTATGCAGCTTGGCATGGAATTGAACACGTCTAGATAATGAGTCGAGCATCATCCAGAAGACAAGCTTGTACCTATCTTAAGGAAAAGCTGAGAGCTTGCCTAGCTAAAGTGTTATCTTGGCGACGGGCTGAGGTAAGGGGTGCCAAGATAAAAAATTAAAAATTTTCTGGAAGACAAGTTGAGAGCTAGATGACAAGCCCAGAAATGTCTAGACTATGAGTCAAGCTCATGAGCAGAGATATGTCTAGCTGATGGGTAGAGAGCTGGAGGAAGAGTTGTCTAGGTGTCGAGCTGAGAGCTAGCTGACGAGCTAAAAGATGTATAGATCACTAGTCAATTTTTCGAGCTGTCGAGGTTCCGAGAATTGTCTAGCTGATGAACAGAGAGATATCTAGATCACGAGCTTGAAGCTGTCTAGGCAGTAAGCTAAGTTAAGTCTAAGATACGAGCAAAGCAGAGTCTATGAGACAAGTTAAGGGAGTTTTTATTGATGAACTTAAGACAGTATCGATGACAAACTTGACGATGAGCTGAGACGCGGCGAGCATAACGTTGTCTTGATGATGAGCTGACAATAGTTCAAGGCAAATATCTCGTAAAAGTCTTGATGACAATCTGAGAGCTGCCTATATGACGACATGAAACATATACAAAGATCTGTCTTACTTAATGCAACCAACAGAAATTTCTGGTTCAGATTTTTTTTGCTCGCACGTACGACATCCATTTGCCATTTTGATGAAAGGATATGGAGAGGATATCGAGGATAACTCCTATGACAGTTGGTGAATAGTATGTGTATGGTGTTTCTATATATCGTGCTAGGCGGAGTATATAAATGTTTTGTTTGAAAAACTTGTATACTCCTCATTACCATGAAAAGAAACAATAGAGTTTGTTACATGAGTTTATTTGAGACAGACAAAATAATTCTGAAGTGACGCAAGCGCTTAAGCTTGGGTTCATGGCTTTCCAACATTTACCTCCTTCGTACTAACAAAAACTTTTCTTATGATCAGCTTGCCTACACTGAATCTCCTTTGTCGGAGTTTAGAATTATGGAAAAGCGCGATGACTTGCTGATAGTTTTTGAATTCATATGATAGCTTGATCTCGATGTTTGTCGATAGAATCAAGGCTGTCCTCGAACATCTCGTTGTTGAGTTGTTCATTTTTGGGGCGTAGTGTATGTCAAAGTCTTGGTACTGAAGCTTCAGCATGAACTACAGCCTCAATTCCGTAAACTAAAGAGAAAGGAGCTTCTGTACCTTTTTGGGGTGTGGTACTACATGCGCAGAGTACTCTCTTGATCTTGTCCTCTCACCAACTTTTGGTTTAGTCGAGTTTTATCTTTATGTTGCTGAGCAATGATTTGCTAGAAGCCTCTGCATGTTCGTTACCCTGGGGGTAACATGGCATTGAGGTTGTCAATTTAATGTTCCAGGTTTCAAGGAAACCCCGAAATTTATTGGCTGTTAGGTTTGACATGTTATCCGTAATGATTTAATGCGAGAGTCCGTGGTGACAAATGATATCTCGCCAAATATGGTCCCTTATGTAGTTTTCATTGAGTGTTACTAGAGGTTGCGCCTTTATCCTTTTGCTGAAGTAGTATGTTAGGACCAAAAAATAACGATAGTTTTTGGTCGTAGACTTTTTGAGGTGACCGATTACGTCTATTTGATAGCTCATGGGGGGGGCTGGTTAATTATCGAGGCGTGTCTTTGGCATTTTTTTTATCTTGCTGAGTAAGATTTGCAATTTGTAAGCATTGTTGGCCAATAATACTCCTATTTCTTTAACTGTCTTGCAAAAATCCGTCATGAGGAATGATTTATGCAGTGGCCCTCATGTACTTTGGTTATAAAGTTTAACGTTTGTTGACCGTAGGTACAGAGTAAGTACAGGCCGCTAATATTTCTTTTGTATAGCATGCCTCGTATTACGTAGTACCGCGTACTTTTAATTTTTAGTTTTCAAGCTTCCCACTTGTCGGGAGGTATTGTGTCGTTGTTGATATATTTGAGGAATGGTATTCTATAATTGGTTTCATCCTCAGCATCGGGGTTGGTTTCTTGTTCCGAGGGAGCCTACTCTAGTGCTTTGGGGTTAGAGAGTTTATTTGGAACTTCCTCAGTTGATTTTGCCGCGGGTCTAACCATTGCTGACTGATCTGGCGCTTGTTCTGGCTGTACTGAAGATGAAACTTCGTTAGTTACTACTGTTTTAGGGGTTATTTTGATGCTTTGCTACGAGCGCTTTGTACTTCAACTCATTATTTGAAGCGTTGAAGTTGAGTCGGAAGGAGTGTTTGATTATTTCTCCCACGGAGGAGGTTAATTGGGTTCCGATTCTCGATCCCTGTTTGGATGACGCTCCGTCAACATGCAAAGATCACTTACGGGACTCCGTAGTCCCGTCAAGGTATTCTGGTGAGAGCTCGATGACGAAGTCTGGGAATGCTTGTGCTTTCTTGTAAGTTCGAGTGTGATATTCTGTGTCGTACTCACTATGTTCAATAGCACATTTTGCTGATCTGCCAGATGTGCTGGGATTGTGTAGTATGGTGCGTATTGGTTGTGATGACATGACCACGATTATGTGTGATTGAAAATATGGCCTGAGATTTTGGGCGGACAAAACTAACGCGAGAGCCCGTTTTTCAGTGGTAGGATGCCTTGTTTTGGCAGACATGCTGGGATTGTGTAGTATGGTGTGTATTGGTTGTGATGACATGACCACGATTATGTGTGATTGAAAATATGGCCTGAGCTTTCGGGCGGACAAAACTAACGTGAGAGCCCTTTTTGGTGGTAGGATGTCTTGTTTCGGCACCCAATAGTGTTTTGCTTATGTAATAGATGGGGTTCTGCTCGCCGAGCTCCTTTCACACTAGGACTCCACTAATAGCGGCAGTCAAGACTGCGATGTAAAAGAACCAGAGCTCTCATTCAACTGGTTTTGCCAGTTCGGGAGGTTCAGACAAGTATTTTTTCAGTTCCTGAAAAGTTTGTTTGCATCCCTGATATATAATGATTTTTACCAGTTTTTAAGTCATGATATATGTATATAATCGAGTCTTTTATATGCCTTTCGAGTTTCTATCGAGTATTTTACAAGTTTACACATGTTTGAGGATCATTTAGACATTATAGAACATTGTAGCTGAGGAATCGAAGTTGGTGTGTTTAAAGTTCAACTGTGTCGAGCAACATGATTTTTGTGTTGGTCAACACACAATCTGATTTTATTTCTCCACGTGGTGACAACAACTTAAGGAGATTTTCAAATTTGCCCAGAAGTTTCATATATTTATAAAACAACCCCATCTCATGTTTTAGACATATAATTAGGTTTTTAGACTTTGTTATATATTATCTTGGCTTTCACGAAGAACAGAGAGTTTTAGAGTTTGGGGCTGATCTTGCTACTTGTACTACTTGAGAGAAGATTTCCAACCCTTATTCTTATTTACTTTGTTCTTTTATTCATATGATATTTATTTCATCCATGTTTTTTGTTTCAATAGATATGTGTGAGTAGATCTCTAATTAGGTTTGGTGATTCTCATAAAAGATTTTATGAAATGATGTATTGATCGATATATTACGATTCAAACTTGATAGTTCTTCACCTATGGTGTGTTTAAAGCTAGCTCTAGATTGATCACCTAGAGGATTCGATTTTAGGTTGACAAATCGACACGAGAATGTAATTTGAAACTGGATAAAACCTATAGTGAACAAGTTAGATAATTGCAAAGAGATTTGGATTAGATAATTTGTGTACAAACCAACTCGTGCTTAATGCTTGTTTAGTTTTTAAGATTCGCAAAGAGATTTGGCTTCTTAAATTTTTATCATAGTAAATTCTCACAGCGATAGCTAGTCTATTTAATTATTGTGTTTGAGTTCTACAACATGCACAATTGTTATGGATAAAACAGATGCTTGCAGACTATGGTATGACCTATGAAACCTTGTTAGTGCATTGTGGTAATACTAGTACAATCAATATCGCTAAAAACCCTGTTCAACACTCTCGCACTAAACACATTGACATTCTGTACCATTTCATACATGAATTAGTTGAAGGAAAAATTGTTGAGATCCATCATGTTGCATCTGAGAAACAATTGGCTGATATCTTTACAAAACCACTTGATTTAGTTTGTTTCAATAACTTACAAAAGTCACTTGGTATTTGTGAATACTAACTTGCTTGTGTTGTTAAGGGACTGGTGTTATACATGTATCACTGCACAGAGTCACAGTAGCTTTTAATCCCTTGGTTACTTGTACAGTGGTTAGAGAGCCAATTCAAAACCTCTCATTGGTAACTCGACTTTGGAAAAAAGTTGCTCTTCATGCCCTTCATAGGATAATTTCCAAAAAGGATGAGTTTTGTACAAAATAAAAAAAAGGGTGAATAATGGATGTGTCAGCATATAAGGGGTCTCAGTACATAAATCCCCATTATTTCACATCAAACACATGTGTTGATCAGACCATCTTTCTTCATTATATCTCAAACAGAACTCATTATGAGGAATATTGCATGTTGAGTATGGTGATGCATAGACTATCCTTAAAAGAGCAGTGAGTGTGAAAGCTCCTCAGTCGAGAAATAGCTACCTCATTGAGCTGGTGGGTTGAGTCCCCTTCAAAATCTTTGGTGGGTTGAGTCCCTTTTAAAATCTATGTGTTGTGGCTCTGGGTACATTCTGTCACACCATGAACTTGATTGGTAGAGGTACGTTTGTGTTTGCATTTACTGAGTAACATCTTAATCTATCTAGTTCATTATATGTTGTTTTTCAGTGTGGCTCATGTGAATTTATACTTAGTTCTTTCATTATCTTTCTGCATAAAGTGATTGCAGTTTTTTCTTGTGCATTAGATGATAGAGATGTGTTACACAGAACAATATTCATAAAACTGAAAATCGGTTGTTGATTGCATTTTCTGGTTTAAACTGATTTGTTGCACTAATATGATTTGAAGTGTGTGACAGGCCACACCGATATGTTACTGTGAATGTTCAGAGCTGCACTAATATGATTTGAAGTGTGTGACACGCCACACCGATGTGTTACTGTGAATGTTCGGAGCTTGATTCTCTTATTTAGGATGTTTTTTGAAACACTCATGTGCTTTGCAGTGTAGAACAGAGATGTCATAGTTAACAAAGGTGTTACACTGACACAACGATGAATTGGAATTTTAAACTGTCGGTTTAATTTGATGTATTTCAAATTCCTGATTTAAATTGATTTTATTTGTTCAAATGTCGGATTGAGCTGGTTTTGGTTAAGAGATTTCAGGGTCAATGATATAAATACTCGCTTCCGCCGCTATCAACCTTAATTCTAAGTCTGTCACCTCTTTTGACCCGAGATAAATCTCTGACCAGATCCACCGCCGCTGCCACCGCTACGGATCTTGCTGAGTTTAACGTTGCCGTTCGTGGTTCCAGATCTCTATGTCGGTTTCCCCAGCCGCCATGGCTCCCTCATCGAAACCTTTGCGCCTACTCACATCTCGCATAGCTGCTCGGGAGATCAATCTATCATCAATCTGTCAAAGTCCCAGATGCTCCTCTTCCCTTTGCCTTGGACTCTAAAAACAGCAAGAAAGCTGGCACTACTCCCAGCAAAGAAACCTGAGGTTTAACTTGCTGATGATATTGGTGATGTAATCAGGCTGCTTCAGACTTTTCGGCTTAGGGTTGCAGGTAAGTTTTTGCTCTCTAATATATGTGGTGATCTCAGTTGTATTTAAGTTTTTATATGAGTGTGTACTCAAGCAAGGGAGAATACTGTGATTTTGGTGATGATGATATGAGTGAAATGTTTTAGACGTTCTAGGGTTTGTTAGATAGGGGAGCAAATTGTTGTGTTTTTTCTAGAATCTGTTAGACATGAGGAGCAAGATGTTGTGTCTTTGGTTGTTTTTGGTTTTGAAACACATCGGTTGCTTTGTAGCTTGCCTAAAACCTTTAGAGTTATTTTGGTTTTGGACTCATTGATCTTTTGGATTTTATGGTTATTGACTCTTTGATGTGTGATACTATCTTAAAAACCATGTCTCGTTTAATGTCAATAAAAATGGGTGTTAAGGCTTGTGTGATATACTTATAGATATACTGTGTGTTATGTGTTTGGAGAACTAACATTGACAGGAAACACTTGGAGCTTGAGGTGTCACACTCAGATAAAAAAAGGGAGATTGAAAGCACAAAGATGTTGGATCAACAAAGAGGGACTGTGTGACACACAGGATTGTCAGACGTGTGAAGCAGCAAGTCAAGAATATAGATGACATGGCGAGATACGATTAGAGGAATGGAATTTCCTTGGTGTACCAATCAAGATATTGCAGAATTAAGAATAGAAGATTCGGAGATATCTAGATTTAGAAAAGTTAGGTCAAGTAGCGAGTGTACTGGCCTATATATATGATGCTTGGACATTAGGTTTTTCAGCCGTCCAGAGCATAGATTCACAAGTTTTAAACGGAAAAGCTTTTAGGGTTCTTGGTGAGTGAACAAAGCGTGAAACGCAACTGTTGCTATGTAAGTGAGTTTGGGCAGTTAGAAATTGGTCAATGACGAGTCTTGTTGACTGCGTGTAAAGCTGATTAAACAAATATGTTAGATTGTTTAAGAGATTCTTAGTTAGCAATTGGTCAGTGATGAGTCACGTTGAGTGCGTGTAAAACTGATTAAACATATATGTTAGATTGTTTAAGAGATTCCTAATAAAAAAAGGAAGTGATTTTTCGGTATTGTTATGTACTAATTATTTCAAAAGAAACACTATGAAAGCATGCATATCTTCTATGTTGCAATATTATCCAAGATATCTTTACAAACAACTTATATATAACTTCAAATCAAGGAAAGTAGTTCTTATTGTTCCACATAAAATTTACGGAAGCTAAATTTCATGTTAAACACTTAATCAATCGTATGAGTTTGAAGGCATTCACACGTTTATGTGGAATTTTATATGAGAAGTAAAACTTAAAAAACTAAAAAAAAAAAAAAAACATAAGCCCCAATGAAAGTGTTATAACATTTATAATTATTTGTGTTCAAAATGATATGCAATATCATATTATACAAAGGTTTGACCTTGAGAAAGAAACTTTTTGAAAAAAGTTTTATGATGTCTTTATATTAAAGCAATGGAACAAATGATTGTATTGTATATACACCCACAAACAGTCCAAGAACTCACATATATTTTCTACCGTTTGATTGTATTGTTTTATTATAATGTACCTATGATACACGAGTATTAGCGAACACAAATTATCTAATGTTTCATGTATCTTCAGAAAATAAGTATTATCTTGTAGACTCTGAATAGATGCAAATATTTAGCTCCATAAACATACAAACATCACAAAATACCATCTTCAAGAGATTTAAACAGTGAATCTTATCGAAACAGTAAAGAAATGACATATAATTTTGTAATTTGTTTTACTATATTATTTATTACTTAATTTTTAAATAGGAAAATATTTTTACCATTCTAAATTATTTTCATTTATTACTTTTTTTTCTCAATTGTACTAATTATTCTAATATTTATCCAATATTTTATAGTTTTAATCTAAGTTACATGAAAATTCTGTCCGAGATTTGTTTCCGAAATTAAAAATATTTCAAAATCGGGATTTCTCTTAAACGCAGAAAAACACATAGGAAACATAATTTCTATAAATCTCAATGGAAACATGATAGTATAATTTTGCTTTCTTTATTTAGAAATTGAATAAGAAAATAATTTAGTTTTGACAAACTAATCCAACTATTCCGTTTATTCTCATTTTCTAACTATTTTAATCACCCTAAAATCCTTAGTGATAAGGATTAAGTGTCATTACAAGCTATACTATTAAATGGAAAAAAATAATCACAAAACCATTATTATTAAAAAAAAAAAAAAAAAAGGTCAATTCGAGAGGCGCAAGGGTTGGGTGTGTTAGTTTTAATAAACTTGTGGTTGTGCTCTTATAGCTTTACCCAAAAACTCATTATTCATAGAAAAGAGAAGACGACGACGCTCGAATCCCTAGGTTACTCTCTTCTTCTTCACCACTCTGCTCTGCTCTCTTTATCTTGTTTTCCTCAACCTTTTCCTTTTTTACCCTTCTCATCTCTTTCTCTTCCATGGATCCATTCTATTTCTTCCGTAAAGGTTCGCTCTTTCTTACGAATCTCATCTTGATTTCAGATTTTATCAATTGGGTTTTTATCCCTAATCTTGTTTTCTCATTAAATGTTTCGGATTCACTTCAAAATCTTGTTTTTACTTTTTTTGGTTTAATTCAGTTATTTAAGGATAAAACTCATTCAATTTCTCTTTCTAAAATTAAGGAATTTAGTAGCTAAGTCTTAAATTTGGAGTCTTTATGTGTTTGTCTGGTAAAAACTAAGTAATTTTTGCATAAAGCTGCAATGCCTTGACTTGTGAATTTGTAGCCACTGAAAGTATATTTTTTTTTTGTTTTTCTTTTCTTGTTTTTTAGGGTTGGTAATATGAATTGAGTCCACCACACACGTGTTTGTATTGCTGTCAGGTGGTGGTTTCTTTTCTAAGTAAATTTTAGTGATAAAAGCTAAATCCTCTTGCAGGTTTCATTTTGAGTAATTTGATTGAGTGTGTGATAAAAAGCCAACTCTTTTTTTTGTTTTTTTTTTCTTCCAGGTTTTGGATAAAAAAAGCTCTAATTTTTATAGTCTTCCTTGTGTTCGTTCTCCAATTGTGTTGTTGTTGGTTGGATTAGCAATTTCGTATTACCATTTTGTTGAAAAGAATGAGCTTAACCAAGAAATCAAGTGATCCAAAGCTAAGTGGTACTATCAACAAACCAACAGCTTTGAATCCTCATGCTGCTGAGTTTGTTCCATTTACTTTACGTTCTCCTTCATCTGGAAGTACAAATACTTTAGATGTGTCATCATCAAGACTTTTAGCTTCCTCTAGTTCTGTTGGGAAAGCTGTGTTGGATAGATCAGAATCATCTGTTTCACATCATTCAGATGAAGAAGCTCGTCAGTTTTGGAGTCATCAACTTCCTGATGATATTACTCCTGATTTCAAGTTAATGACTCAAGATGAGAATTCTTATGGATCTGGGAGCTTGTCATTAGCTAGCTTGTCTTTGTATGATGCTAATGAAGCTGAAAAGTTTCCTTCTCCTAGTGGAGGATACGCGGCGTTTGAGAATGGTAATAGCTTATCTGAGAAGATGAGATATCCTATTTCTTCGTTTGGTGAAGATCCTCAACGATCGAGTTTTATGCATTTGAGTCCAAAGCCTTGGGATAAGCAGATTATGAATGCTGAGCAGCTTCTTGGGAATGACAGGGAAGTAAACCCTTTCAGTGGGAACTCTCGGCATGGGTTCGTTAACGAGATGATTACTGAGAGTCCAGGGGAAATTGAAGTGAACCCTGTGGAATTTCTTGCTTCTCAGTTTCCTGGATTTGCTGCTGAAAGTCTAGCAGAAGTTTATTTTGCTAATGGGTGTGATTTGCACTTGACTGTTGAGATGCTTACTCAGCTTGAGGTACTCTCCTATTCAATATACGGAATAGCTTATATTGATGTTTCATTTGCTTGTGATGTTTTCCTGCATGTTATATTCAATCTTTTTCCTAGTCGTTTTAGACCTTATATTCAATTGTTGGTTGTTTAACAGTTTTCTGTTTTCCTGGCTATGAAACTCATTTTTCCTAGTGAAAAATGGTTTAATGTAGATGCAAATGAAATTACGGGCCATAGTGTTGACATAGGAGATAACGTAGCTGCCAATAATGTTATGAAAGAGTAGGATCTATGCCTATCATATTTAAAAGTGGTTATGGGGTTGCCAGAGATATTTAATTGACTGGATGTTTACTTCCTTTTTTAGCTGTTAGGTCTAATAATGCTGTTTTGCTATTTTACGTGTGTTTCTATGTTTTTCATTCTAGTGATCTAAGTTGTTAACTTCCATGTTTTTTCTGTAGCTACAAGTGGATGGTGGCTTGAATCAGAACATTAGCCCTAAGCCTTTTGCTCCTCCTAGTCTAACTCCCATGGATTTTCCTGCCCTTAGCATCTCAAATAGCTCGGGTATTCCGGCCCATTTTGGTGGTGATGATTTGCAACAAACTGGAAATCATTACCAATCTGCTGAAAAGGATAACATGTTTTTCTTCAAATCGAGCTCATCAGTTTCTCAGCCTGGATCAATCGATTACGTTTCTGCTGTCAGGAAGTTAGCATCTCAGGATTCTGGTATGTGGAAATATGAACGAAAAGATTCAGCAGACTCATCTATTGGTTCAAGCAGAAATTCTCATGCTTCAGCTGGTGCTTACAAAAGTGGGCGTGGAAGGAGTATATATTCTGATAAGCTGCAAAATCGAGCCCAAAATCGACCTGCTCCTCTCTGGGTTGAGACTGGGGATGCAGTTGGTAATTTTTTTTTCCTTTTTAACAAACTTTAGTTTCATATATCAGTCTTGTTATACATCTGCTTTGAACATCTGTTATCTGATTGGACTAATGTTGCAATTCTGGCTCTCAATTTTTGGGGATGAATAGGGAATATGTATTCTGACTTACGTGAGGAAGCTCGTGACTATGCACGTCTGAGGAATGTATACTTTGAACAGGTACAAGATACTTGGAAATGATATTTTTGCTCATTTATGTGGGCCTCTTTGTTTTTCTGCAGACTATATAGCTATGTTCTTTTGTGTAACTAGGAAGTTCCATTTGGTGCATTCCAGATTGATTTTTGAAAATTCGGGTGTATGACTTGGTGAATTATTAGTGTTTCGAGTCTTATATGCAATTTTAGATGAAAGTTATAAAGCCTTTTATTTGCCAATGATGTGTGTTTTCACCGGTTTTATTACTTCCGACATTCATCTTAGTAACATGTTATCTTTCTGTATTAGTCATGTATGCTCAATATTCTATGTTGCGTCTGCTTGAGTGTAGGCCCGGCAGGCTTATCTTGTTGGGAATAAGGCCTTAGCTAAAGAGCTAAGTGTCAAGGGACAGTTGCATAACATGCAGATGAAAGCTGCTCATGGGAAAGCTCAAGAAGCCATTTACCGCCAGAGGTTTGACTTCTTTACCTTTGATGTACTGCATCTCCTTTGCGACATGATCTTTTAAATCTTAAATAGGAGAGTCTGTCTGCTAATTCCATAAACAATTTTCGGTATCTGTGTTCTAACCTGCCTTATGAGTGATAAAATGAAACAGGAACCCGATGGGTCAAGGGAATAGTAGAGGGAATGAGAGAATGATAGACTTGCATGGGTTACATGTCAGTGAAGCACTTCAGATGTTGAAGCACGAACTGAGTGTGTTGAGGAGCACAGCTCGAGCAACACAAGAGAGGCTTCAGGTTTACATATGTGTAGGGACAGGCCACCACACAAGAGGTTCCCGCACACCAGCTAGACTGCCAGTTGCTGTACAGCGCTACCTGCTCGAAGAAGAAGGCCTCGACTATGCTGAGCCTCAGGCCGGTCTCCTTAGAGTCATCATATACTGACAGATAAAAGCCAGGTACTTATACACAACCGGAAAAAAAAAAAAAGGAAAGGTGGCGACGCTATTCATTTGTTGTATCTGTTTTGTACATGGGAAGAGAGTGAGAGAGAGAAAAGTGTTAGGAAAAGAGAATCTGCAAGAAGGAAGGAATCAAGGCGTATGCATAAAATGTTTAGGTTTGTTCAGTTAATATACATTTTGTAGCATCAGAGGATCGATCGGACCTCTTTCTATCTTTTTTTTGTCGGGATTTATACGACAATGTTTTGTTGATTCTCTGTGCTTTTTGTTTACAGTTTTACTCTATATGCTATACTCCTTTCTTCTAGAAAATGCTCATATTTGTAATTCTGTTAGATTCAATGTGCACCACTAAAGTTTTGAATTTATGAGTTCAAAAAGGTAAAGATTTTGTACTCTGAAAATCATAACTTGTTCTTGTTTTGTATTGTAAAAGAAAGATTAAGCTCTAATCATGAGCTCATACACATTACTGTTGCTTTCTCCATTCACACGCTTAAGCATTTCGAAACTTTTCCTACTTCCCAGTAACTCTATTCTTGGGAATACCATGTATCCATCTTCTGATGACTCTTTGTTGCAATAAACTGTTCTCAGACGGTTAGCGTACCTCGAGTCTGTGTGAATCGCAACCTCTAGTTCATGTTCCGGCAAATTCTCCTGTGAAAAATCAATACAAGTATCTGATTATTGTGTAACTAAAGGGGTCATATACCTACAAATATACAATCATCAACACATCTAAGAATCTCTTTCTCTTTTCAGCCACTTTAGCTACCTAAATTTATATGAAATGACTTACTCCACCTTTTCATATAGGAACTAAAAATAGTTTACCTGGTAAAATCTGTGGATAGAGTTTAAAATTTGCAGGCAAGTGAAACCTTTATCACTGAAATAAGTCCGTGAAGAGGGTCCCATCTCCGAAAACCTATCAGCTGGATATAGAATTGTAAGGAAGCTGTCTTTAAATATCACTTCCGTCTTCTCACTGCGGAAAAACACCCAGAAAAAAATATAGTTGACCATGGTGATGAGATATTACTTTGGTTGCAACAATTACCAGCAATAGACAGTACTAGCCTACTAGGCTATCATCGGAAGTAATTGAACGTGTGAAAATCATGCAACATGCAAAACTAAAGAATGAAGAAAAGGAGACATAATAGCAGTAAATGGTACCTCTCGGTGAGTGCTCTGGTTGAGTTTGAAAAAGAACCCACTGGATCTGACCCTTTATCTTTCCCTTCTTCTGCAACACAAGGCTGGGGTTCACTGATGTAACCACTGCTGCTGCAAGAATCAGTAAAGATAGTGGCAGTTGAAGCTGCTTCAGATATCGTCCAGCAAATGTTCTCCAGTAGGCTGTTCTGTGTTATGCGTCTAATTGGGTTTTGACAACTCTATGAGACATCCAAAAAGAGAACAAACATTAAATTTCAGACATTGTTAGGGGAAGAAAATAAGATATCAGTTACCTGCATATGGCGAGCACGCCGTCTCCTAACACCAGTTTTAGCTATATTTACAGTCTCTTTCCTTTCTTGTTTTGATTTACTTCTGAATTTAGGAGCATCTTGAGAATTATCTTGCCCACAAATTTTCTGTGACATTTTATACAGAGAAAGCTCCCAACTATTACTCTCTGTCATTTAACTTGCAAGGACAGTAGAAAATCACACCATCTGAAAAGATACAGTACCTCATTTGAAGCAGCGTCTTCAAAATTTTCTAGAATTAATCCTAACTGTCTGGCTAAATCAGGTGACATGTGAACAAGTCGTTGTCGATGTCTCTCCACTGTTTTCAGAACCCACAGTGGCTGATGCAAACAAACAAACAAACAAAAGCAAAGCATGTTTAACTCACCAAGAAACAAATCTGTTAATCAATTGTATGACGAGGCAAAAGAGCATTCTAGTAGCATTAACATGGGATTGAGTATCAAAATCTCCATATCTTCATAGAGTATCAAAAGAAACGGAAATTGATTTTCTTGAGAATACAATACAATTATACACCAATGACATAAAGAAGAACTCACTGAGACAATGGTGTTTGCATGGCCAAGATATTTCTGGACAGCAGCACCTTCACACACAACAAGACTTGCATTGCAACCAATAAACCACGAATCTATGACCTTTGCTCCTTGATCTCCAGCAACCTTTAACATCTAAACAAAACCATATTCAAATTCAAGAGATTCACAGAAATGATTGTTCAGCCTGGCCAGCAAGTTGAAAGCATCCAATGAGATACATAAAATTCAAAAGAATATTTGAATCATGGAACCTGCAAATTACCTTAAGCCGGAGTTCATCTGAAACATCCAAATCAACGTACATGGAATGGTCAGCAAGAGTCACGTCTTCACTAGTGGCAGACTCCGTTCCTGAAGAAGATACTTGATTGTACTTCTTTGATGTGCCAAAATGTGCAGCTTGCTGAATTGGACGAGGACGACAAATAGATTCAAGATCAAAAACCCGGCTCAGGTCATCTGCCTTTTCGCTATTTTGTCCAAGTTGTTTAACATTGTAAAGGGATTCACTCATCCTGACTACAATATCACAAAATACCAATTTTCAGCTACAACTTCAGATACATATAACCTTTTCACTTATTTAGAATATCCACGAGCTCTCTTTTCCAAAGTAAATCAGTTCCAATTGAGTTTGATGAACTAATAACCAACCTGAAGCTAATGACTAACCCAATATCATGTTGACGAAAGATCACAGAATATCTCTAGCGAAAGCTAGGAGAAGCCAATATAGGACTGCTAACTAGCAGGTTATTATTGCTCTAACATAAAAGTTAAGTGTCCACAGGTTTGCTAGAAAAGCTTTCACCAATTTGTGCTGCCATTAAACTGAGGCAGTACAGTAACAAGTAAAAACGAATGGTCACATCTATGATACTAACTCCTTGGCTCACCTATAAATCATTGAGCAAATAATTTAAGTACGATTCAAAACTTACGGTTTCTCTTGACGCTATCTACAAACCAGCCAATTGTAACAACAAAGAGACCGTTTCTTGCCCCATGTTTCAAAGTGTGCTCAAACTTACGTCCACATGAGCTGTAAGCTTTTGTTAAGCATCCCAAATAAAATGTAATCAAGTGATAATCAAGAATCATATAACAGTAGACAGTAAGTAGTATATGCTTAACAACAATACACAATATCTTAAGAAATGCTTAGAAGAACACAATCATGTTTGGTTCTGTAGTCATAACCAAACACCACAAGTTGCAAATAGAAATGAAAAAGGATATCTGGACAACCAAATGAGTACATCGCGTGTGAAGATGAGGACTATACTCGCCTCCGAGTCTCTCTGTTGCTTCCTTGACTTGTTTTCTTGCATCTGCCAAAGAAGCAAATCAAGCTAACATATCAAAACATAAAAAAAAAAACACAATTCAGAAACATAAAACCAAAGTTATAAAGGCGGGAAGATCACAACAGCATCAGGAAGTACAAAATTTAAAGATTGATGAACAAAAATCTCTAAACTTTTGCTTATATAATAACATCCCACTGATCATAAAACAAAAAAAGCAAAGGAAAATAACATATTATCATACATCAAAACCCAAATAATAAACACAAAACAATCAGTAAGTATAGAAAAGTAGTATCCATTTATAAAATTTTAAAAAATCAATGAATATAAATCTCTAGACTTTTGTTTATATAAGAATCCCACTGATCAACAGACTAAAAGAGAAGAGAATCTCAATTGTTAAAAGAATCAGATGTTTCAAATAAAACAGTCTAAAAAAAACAAAAAGCTTATACCTTTGGATAAACCAGTGACGCAAATGACAAGAGAAGAGAAAGGTCCATTGGAGTGAGACATTTGAAGAGGAGGTGGAGGAGATTGTAAAACAGGAAACAATTTGGAACAACCCTTTGAATCAATCAAACCAACATTTCTTCTAAAAGCACCCATTGTGATATGATTGTTGATGAACTCTAATCCCAGCTTTATAATAAACCCTTAATTCAAAATAAGGAATCATTGCAGAAAGACTAAAAAAGGAATCAAATTCAAAAGGCAGTCACTTTCTTCAGAAATAAAAGAAATTGGGGAATGTAAGAAGAAACATGAAAAGGATTCAAAGGAGCAAAAAAGATTGGGTTTTTTTATGTAGGGTTTAGTGATTGTGGACAAAATGGTGCTTTAGTGAATGAATCCTCGGAGTGGGGGGAGAAGAAAAAGATGGTTACTTTGGGTTGTCGGAGCTTTTTCGTGGGGTATTTATTTTGGCTTTATCGGCGTGATCCAAATTTGGAGAATGAGACCAAGATTCAAACTCACACACCACACTCTGCTAATGTGATTTAAAATAGTTTGGGATAGTGAGACCCGACCCCTAAACGGCAACGTTTTCTCGTTTTTTTTTTTTTGTTATTTCAGTTTTCATTTTATTTTTGTTTTCAAATCTCTTCTTTTTATCTTCATTTCACCAAAATACGTGTAAATTATGGCTTTGTAGCTAAAGTTTATAAAGTAGAGTAGTGACATCAATTTGAACTTCTGAAAACCCCTTCTAAACTCATAATCTCTTATAACCACATTAATCTGAAAACCCCAATCATATTTGAGAACATATCAGAAGACAAAAATATCATTTTCTAATTTATTTGATTTTTAAAAATTGAAAAAAAAAAAACGTAAAAATCAAAAACGGGAAACAACGAACTCGGCTAGAGCTGGAGCTCAGCTACAGTCATCTCCGACAACAACAACGACGCAGCAAGCTCGAGCTATCTCGGCCACCGTCAAGATTAGTGGTGGAGGTCTGCATCAGCGCACCACCCTTGAGCTTCAAATCAAGGTTGGTTCTTTGTTTTTTTAGATTTTAAAATTGAGGATTTGATTTAATCCACATTAAGATTTTAACCATGATTTCTGGGTCGATTAGGACTTTCAATTGCTATTAAATCGATTTCAATGGTTGAATCGTAGTGTATTATAGATTTGAACCCGAAATTATACAATTTGAGTTTTTGCGACGGGGTAAAACTAGTAAAACCGATAAGCAATATAAACTAGTAATACCATAACTGAGGTTTGATTGTTTTTGCAGGATACAATACAATGAGGAACAACGTCATCATACATTTTAAATGCGAAGGTCGGATGTATAGTTTGATGGTGAAGACATCAGTGGAAGAGATAACTTTGTCAATGATAGAAGCTAAGATATACAAAAAGCTTGGGTTAGATGAAAGTAAGGTTAAATTACAATTGAGTTACTATCCACTGCTAGTGGGATGTGAGGAACAATTGACTATTTCTGATGATGAGGATGTGTGTGTTTATCTAATGTCAATTGATAAAGAGAACTGTGGGTGTATATTGTTTGTGGATGTCATCACTATATCAGAACTACCGGAGCAACTGTCGAGAGCAGTGAAAAGTTCATTTGGTAAGAACTATGAGGAGTTGCATTCAAATGATTGTGAAATCAGAGATAATGCCATAACTCTTTACGTAGAGAAAGAACAAGATGCGGCGATAATGATTGAGGATGAAATTGCATCACATGATGAAAGTGTGGATGATGATGGTATAGATAGATGGGACAAGGGTGATTATTATGTTCCACCTGTTATAGAAAGTATTAAGTTTATAGAGGGATGGGTAGATGGTTTGGGTGTGAGTCTACATCAAGAATTTGCAAATAGGAAGGCATTGCGAAATGTGGTGGATAGAGCCTCATTTGTTAACAGTTTTAGTTTTGTTATAGAAAGGTCTGAACCGGGACGTTTAGTGCTAAAATATTGTGAAGAAAGTTGTACATGGTGTTTACGAGCTTCACAAATTAAGCATACATAGATTTTCTCGATTAGAATGTACAACAAAATGCACACATGCTCGTAGACAAGTCAGAGCAACACGAAGAGGCATGGGACACTAGAGTTAGTTGCACCTATTTTCCAAGAAGAATATCCATGTCGTTTGAAAACTCCAACTCCTAATGATATCGTTGATCTTGTGAAGACAAGAATAGGTTTGATTATATCATACTCAACGGCTTTGAGAGGGAAAAATCTTGTTGTTAGTGATTTGCACGGTACACCGGAAGAAAGCTACAAGATGTTGTATTGTTATTTGCATATGTTAGAGAAGCGCAATGATGGTACAACAACACGTGTGAAATTGGATGAGAAGGGAAAATTCAAGTACCTATTCATAGCTTTGTGAGCTAGCATTGAAGGGTTTCAAGTGATGAGGAAAGTGATAGTTGTGGATGCAACTTTTCTGAAGAACGGATATGGTGGTGTACTAATATTTGTGAATGCTCAAGATCCTAATCGCCACCATTATCCCATAACGTTTGTGATATGTCAAGTTTTAACCCAAAATATTTTCTGCAAGTGCACAGACAAACGCAGTAGTATATGGGGTATCGAATCCACAGAGACCAAGGTTACACTATGAAATTATAGATTTTAACTTAAAGCTAAGACAATAATGTTGGTTTTGTAATTTTCGGAACAGCAACAAATAAAATAAATCGATGTAAAACAATTAATAAAAAGCACTAGGTTAAGGCGTTTCGCCGGTGATTCGGAGACAAGGCTGAGCAACTATTCAGGGCTAACGAACTACCGGTCTAGAACTCAAACATAAATAAATGTCGCCCCACTCTCGTGATGTATCGATAACTTTATCTAACAACCTAGATACCGAAACTATCGTCTGGACCTAGCGAAGACGATAAGCATTAACAAGCGGGTTCAATCAGTTCACAATCAATCGCAACAATCAACTCTCGCTGGTTACGCACCAATTGCTCACCAATGATTTATCTAGCAACCTAGAGCACTCTCGTGAATAAGTTTAACCTAAAATCATAGACTAGGTGATCAAGCTAATCTAAGCATTACGAACCCCTATTGGCGAAGACATATAAATTCCATTCCTATTTGTGCTCAGCCATTAACATCCTAAATCACCATTGAAAACCTTAACCTAGCTAAGGATCTACTCACCCATAGCGAAATCAAACACAACAAGGCAATAAGATGAATTCATGATTTATTAAAAAGAATAAGGTTCAGGAAAACTTCTCAAACAGAGTTGTGGAATGATCGACGATTGGAGAATAGAGATCCAAAGCTGAGTAATACAAATCCAAATTGAAAAGGTAGAAGAACAAAGTGGTGGTGTCTTAGAACTTTCAAAAAGTAACCTAGAACGAAAAACTGAAGTCTGAGAACGAACGTGATGAAAGTATGAGGCGGCTGGCCTATTTTTATTCTAAAAATTAAATAAAAAATGTGTCTAAGTAAAATAGGATGGAGCACCCTGGGGAGTACCCTGGCTAGCACCTGCTCCGGGTGAAAAATCGTCTTTTTGCTCCAAATTGCTTCTTTTGCTCCAATGTGCTCAAATATCTTCTATACATGCTCCGGAGCCTCCAAATACCTGAAAAGACACAAAAAGAACCAGAAAAGACTCGAAAAAAATATAAAAAAACTAGTTAATATGGGATAAATTCTTAACATATCAACTCCCCCGGACTTAGACCTTTGTTTGTCCTCAAACAAAACAAGATCAAGAACAGAGAAGAGGTTTTGAAAATCACGGGAACTCACTTGCTTGTTGGAAAAATAAATTCGGACTTCATACCTTCTTCACTGGACCTTAGGACATATACCGTAATTAGCCGTGGGGTTCATAACCTAACCTTAATAACTCAAAACCCAACAGAAGTTTCGGAATTCCCACTGTCATCTCTTACATAGATTAATGAAAATAAAAAGTACAGTGATCTTACCAAGGGAAATCGGCCCAAAGGGTACTGACTTCTTCTAACCGAAGACTCTCTTCCGCATGCTCTTCTCTTAACTCTTTCCTCTTCCGAACACAACAACATATTTTTTTTCTACTAAGGCTTTGCCTCACAGCCATCACTTTTCTGATGCTTCTTCGTATTTTTTTATGGGACGAATCTCCATGAGGTCACAAAGGATATACGGGTTTACGCATCATCCCTTGGTTCACTTCGAAACTTTTAGTTTCCCTTACAACAAGCTTTTCATGAGGTCACAAAGGATACACGGGTTTACGCATCATCTCTTGGTTCACTAGAGCTTGTTGCTTTGAACTCTCTTTTTTTTTATATATAAAAATCGGACCAAGAGGAGAGTTGGAGAGAAAAGAGCATACTTTGTGGAGAGTTGTAGTGTCTTTTATGGTTCGAATAGGTCTTGCCCAATGGACGTCAAATCCCTGAGAAAGAAATTAAAAGTCAAGATTAGAAACCGAATAAAAATTAGAGATGACATTGGTTCAACCTATTTCCCGCTGAGCGTGAGCTTTGGGGAATATTTAATCCGCCCAATGCCTTTCCGATACAGAACTTTGGCCAAGCTGTGAGTCATACAAATAATCCTTAGTCCAAAAATAAATTCAATAGATCAAGTTCATAATTCCCAAACAAGCTTTTGACTCAATAAAACACTAAAATAGACTCAATAGAAAAAATAAAATAAAATAACTAACCGCTCCCCCGGACTTGAATCACACCGTCTCGGATGTGAAAAAGAACGAGAGATTGGCGACAAATAAAAAATAAAAACACACACGGATAATACAATGAAGATATAGAGTAAAGGGGGATATCACTGAGTAGTCGCAGTGTCATGCTCGTCGCCCATGGAGCACCCTGGTGGAGCAGGTGCTCGCCTCTTCCTATGGTGCAATGGCTGCCCGGAGCCTGAGGTTGAGTTTGAAGGCTGGGGTGAGGCAGCTGCTGCGGCGGTGGTATGGCAACATCCTCGTGCCAGTGTTCATGATCCTCTGCATGAGGCTGTTGTTTCTTTTCGTTGACTTGATCATCCACCTCCTGTACTCTGCAGTGTCAGCATCATCAGAGATGGGTGGAAGATCAAACTCACCTTGAGTAGAGGCGGCATGATAAGGAAGTGCGAGGCGCGAGACTAGAGTGGCGTCATCGTTGGTGGCATGATGAGATATGCTTCGACGCGATGTGCTCGGCCTAGCTGATGATGATTGGCTCGGAATGGCGATGAGGTACTATAGAGGTGGGTGGAACGCAAGATCTTCCATGGTGTAGAGCTCAGTCACGACCGGGTTCGGAAGCTCAATGAGGTTAGACTCCCCGGTCGTAGTAATGAACTGGTAGTTGCACGGTGCGAGGATGATCTTGGAGGCGAGCAGGTGCTTCATATCCATCCGTGACAGATTGGTGACACATGAAGCAGCTGGAAGATCTACTCGCTCAACTTTTTGCCCTTTGTTGGTCTCGGTTGGGCTGTCTTTGATTCTGCAAATCACCTCGACAAAGCGGATGCCTAAGTTGGAACGGTACACCTCGAACTGTTCCGTGTTTCCATTCCCTACAATATGACTACATTCCAATAATAAAAGCAGCAACTCATCAATATGGACTTTGTTACCTACAGCTCGGGCAAACAACATGTTGCTGAATATTCTCGCACAAATGCAAAGAGCGGGATGACGGAGGCGGTTCTGACTCGCAGAGTTGGATGAGTATGGTCCCGAGGCGATGTGGCTCCAAAAATCTTTGGATTGTGAGAACGTCTTCGGGGAATCCAGATTGGTTACTGTCTCGCGAAAACCATACAAGTCGCAAAAATCCCACATAGCTATATCATATTTTGTTCCTCCAGCAAAGAACGAAAACGTACCCTCATCAAGTGTTGGTTGGTTGGGATCTTTGTATGTGAGGGTGGTGGTGGCAAGACATTGCCTAACGAGGTTTGGGTAGAGGATGTCTTCCTCTAGTGCGAAGGATATGCAATGCGCGTGGCCTAGGACTCGCCGAACTTGGTCTTGGAGACCCAATTGCTGCAGCGTAGTCTCGCACATATACCTTGTAGGCTCCAGCTTCAGCCCGAGGAGTTGATTGTAGTTGTAAGCGTCGCGTGTGTCTCACGAATCCGGTGAGCGTGGCGGAAGCTCCTTGATACCGAGATCAAAGGGAGTGTTTTCAGCTCGGGGCCACGGGTGCGTGGCGAGTTTCTCAGTCATGGTGGTCGGTGTAGAGGGACCAGCTTTGCCTTTTCCTTTGTTGGCCGTGAAGAACTGCTACGGAGGCATTGTCGGACGGATAGGTTAGAGACTGCGGTAGCGAGGGGCGGAGCTGGGCTGAGCGAGAAAAAGACGAGAGTGACTTACGGTGAGGTGGAACGCGAGATGAGACAGATCGCAACGAGTTCGGTGGGATTGGGGGTTCGGTGATGGCGGAGAGCTCGGAGTCACGGATCTGGTGTCGAAACGTGAGAATTGGAGAAGAGATGCGGTGGAGTTTTGCGGGGAGCCAGGCTTCGCGATTTGGGAGCGGAGATGCGACGAGGTGAGGCGGAGATTTCGAGAGAAAGAGTACTTGAGCAATGGTGAGTGTGAGATAAGAGAGAGATATGGCGATGTAGGGAGTTGGAGTTGCTCGGTTCGAGATTTAAAGTGGAGGGGAGTAGGGTTTTTGAAATCAGATGGTAGGTGGGGAACCAGTGCATGCGCCTGCAAAACAGGTAAAAAGGAAATTAGTGGGATTGGGAAAAGGAAAAATTTAGATTTTATCTTTTGTCTGTGTTGACTCAGCGAGCACCCTGGCGGAGCAGGTGCTCGGACCAATTCTGGGGTGCTCGATCAATTTCCCCTCTTTTTTTTTTTTTTTTTTTAGATTAAGAACTGAAATCATAAATAAAAAGTTACTATCAAAAGAAATTTAAAACGAATTATATACAAGAAACCTTACTAGTGGGTTGCCTCTCACCAAGCGCTTGTTTAACGTCATTAGCTCGACTGCAGCAGTGCCTAAGCGCGAGAGTGTGGATCCGCAGGAGGATCGGGGTATGGTGGTGGTTTTTGAGCTCCCCCAGACTTAAACTTAGCCTTCTCCTCTACGACAACATAGGAGCCATTTTGCTTGCCATCAGAAATCGCTACATAGAACACACCCTTGCTGACTTTAGCGAGAGAGACCCTCTTTTGAGGTAAGTCAACAATAGCTCCTACTGTAGTGAGGAATGACATTCCTAGGATCAATGGCATGTAAGCATTATTCCTCATTTCGACCACCTGAAAATCACAAAGCATTAAGCAATCATCAATTCTTACCTCGAGGTCTTTGATGAGTCCTTGTGAAGTTGATATCGCCCCATCTGCAAATTTAAGGGTTCTCGGAGATGGAAGGATGTTCTCAATCCCTAAGCTTTGTGCGGTTGCCTTAGACATGACGTTTACTGTGGAATCGGAATCACAAAGAGAATCCTCAAAATCAACTCCAAGTATAGAGCATAGAAGCACAAACTTTCTGGGATCTCCGATCTTGGGGAGATGCCTTAGTTTAACCGCTGGAGATGGACTTGGAAAAGGAACCTTGGGAGAATAAATCCTCGTTGGAGGAGTTTCTGCAGAACTGGCCAGAGCACCCTGTCGGAGCAGGTGCTCCCGAGAAGATTTTGGGTGCTCGGTAGATTTGGTCTGAGATTCTGCTGGAGCAGTCTCAACCTGTGTTTCTGAGTGTGAACTATGTTCCAGCATATATTCATCTGTGGCAAGAGATTTTCCTTGGGTCTTGTGTTCCGTAGCTTGCTTTTTACCCTTTCCAATGACTTTAGGGCTAGTTGGAGGTGCCAACACTTTCTCACTTCTCAGTTTCACTGCGGTGAAGTTTTTCATGACTTCACGTTGTAAGTCAATACTTAGGCACTGAACCTTCCAATCCAAAGTAGCAATCCGTTCGTTCATCTGGTGAGTATTATTGATTTGTCCATCAAGGATCAGTTTCATCATCCGTTTAAGCTCATTCTATTTGTCCCCAATGAAATTCACTTGAGCACTTGAGCCACTATAACCACTTCTATTCCTGGGGCTATGCTCACCCCTTGCTCAGAGAACTCCCTGTTGTCGTTTGATGGTTTCAGCGGTTTGGGCAACCTGCATGTCAAGCTTCTTCACGTGAGCGGTAACAGCTTTATACTTCGCATTCAGATCATTATACATGTGATTAACCTTGGCATTAATCTCAGTAGATGCCTTATGTTGGTTTACCATGAGTTTCTGCGTAAGACTCTTCAGCTCATCCTGAGATGTAGGCACGGAGACAGCTTGTGGTGGTGTAGCGAATTGGGCGTTTTGCTGTTGGTTTCCTCCTTGGAACTGACTCTGATTCTGATTGGGGACATACTGCTTCCCCTGAGTGTTGCTGGAGTAAAACTTCTAGAAACCCTGAGCCTGAGGCAACTGATTCATAAATCTGGTCTTGTGGGTTCTCGATGTTGGTGCTTCGGTAAGAAAGGTTCGGGTGGCTCCTATAATTTGAATTGAACTCACGGTTCTGCACATATTCTTGTCCACTCACATAACTGACCTCTTGCATACCAACACAATCATCCTCTTCAAAATTTTGGGAGATTGGTGCACTCTCATTCTCATCCACAAAGTGAACCGATTTTTAGTTTCCCCTAAGGAGTAGGTTAACCCTTGCCGTCAGCTCATCAATCTTCTGCGTGTCCACACTGTTGACTTTCCTAGACCTATCATACTCAGGAGACTTGTTGTTTGAGCTCGACGCTAAGTTCTCAATCAGCTCAAAAGCGCTCTCCTTAGTCTTGGTCATAAAGTCGCCATTACTAGTTGTATTCAACGCATTTCGGTAATCCCACTCAACTCCATCATAGAATATACCCAGAATCTGCTCGTCCTTAAACCAGTGGTGTGGACACTCTCTGCGATATTCCTTTAGCCTTTCCCAAGCCTCAAAAAAAGCTTCACCGGAATGCTGTTAGAATGAAGATATCTTGTTCCTTAAAGAAGCGGTTTTCGACTTAGTGTAGAAGTGATCCAGAAAAGCTGCTCTACATTCAGCCCATGTCTTCAATGAACCTGGTGGTAGTGACTTCAACCACCGTGATGCCTTGTCCGCAAGTGAAAACGGGAACAACTTGCACTTCAAAAACTCATTAGGCACTCCATTAGAGCCCGTGGTGCTGCAGATTTCCTCAAAATTTTCGATGTGGTTCATGGGTATTTCAGCAGGCAGTCCATGGAAAAGGTGTTGCTTTACCAACAAAATCATTTGAGGTTTGATTTCGAAGTCTTGCCCCTGAATTGCTAGAGGCACAATGGCAGCTCGGTTCTGGTAGTAGGCGTGTGGATTATCCGAGTCTCCAATACCAGGCTGTTGTTGCTGAGCTTCTTGTCTATCTCTCCGCATCTGTTCTATCAAAGGTAACGCAATTGGTCCCCGGTAACGGCGCCAAAAACTTGATATGTCGAGTGTTAACCCAAAATATTTTCTGCAAGTGCACAGACAAACACAGTAGTATATGGGGTATCGAATCCACAGAGACCAAGGTTACACTATGAAATTATAGATTTTAACTTAAAGCTAAGACAATAATGTTGGTTGTGTAATTTTCGGAACAGCAACAAATAAAATAAATCGATGTAAAACAATTAATAAAAAGCACTAGGTTAAGGCGTTTCGCCGGTGATTCGGAGACAAGGCTGAGCAACTATTCAGGGCTAACTAACTACCGGTCTAGAACTCAAACATAAATAAATATCGCCCCATTCTCGTGATGTATCGATAACTTTATCTAACAACCTAGATACCGAAACTCTCGTCTGGACCTAGCGAAGACGATAAGCATTAACAAGCGGGTTCAATCTGTTCACAATCAATCGCAACAATCAACTCTCGCTGGTTACGCACCAATTGCTCACCAATGATTTATCTAGCAACCTAGAGCACTCTCGTGAATAAGTTTAACCTAAAATCATAGACTAGGTGATCAAGCTAATCTAAGCATTACGAACCCCTATTTGCTCATTTTCCCTAACTAAAACGAATCAAGATATAAATCGACTACTTACCGTTGACTCCATGAGTGTTCGGCTTGTACTTCCCTCGTCTGTATCTCCTTTTTCTTCATTCCGGTCAACCTGAGCTTTTTCGGATTCTTCTTCAAGATCTTCTTCACTTCCGTCCTCGCTCTCTTCTCCGAGTTCTTCAGTCACTGGAGGTTGGTTTTCTACTTGTTCACTCCTTTCGTCTACTTCAATCTTTCTAACTTCAGCGACGATGTCATCATTCCTCTCCGGAGGAGCCGGAGATTGCTCACTCTCATCATTCCCAACCGGACTCCGGTGGCTCTCTTCTTTGAGATCTTCTTCTTCAGTCCTTTCGTCGGAATTCACTTCCTCATGATTCCGACTTGGAAGCGGAGATCGCTCCGTCACTTCCTCAGCAATCTTTGACTTCTTCATTCCCAACCTTGTTTCAACTATTTTTAACACAACAAATCGAGTAGAAAATTAAAAAAAAATGGTCTAGTTATCCAATAGTTATCCCTAGTTTAACGAAGAGAGTTCGAAAGAGGAGGAGAAGTTAGAGGACAGTTCTCTTTATTGTGTGTTTGATTTTGATTCTATCACGATTTGAGTTGAGAAATCGATTTTGGAGTTTTTCAATTCGGGTTTCCGAGTTAGGTTTCCGGGTTGGGTGTAACTTTTGAGTGGGTAAATTAAACTCAGGTTTTTGGTGTAAATAATCAGATTTTAATAGGGTAAGACAGTAATATAGCAATTTTTCGATTTAAAATTAATTCTTAAAAGTTATAAGTTTACTACATGGGGTTTTCAGATGACTTCCCTTGAGATGTGGAGTTTTCAGCTCCATCAATTTTGTCCTGCATTAACCAAGTAAATAACAGAGCATGAAAAAAGAAAAACAAAAGAGCTAAGCAAAGGATAAAAAACACTATTCTGTTACGCCACGCCGGACCTCCATTCAATATCAGGTGAGCCATTTTTTCTTCGTCATATTTTTTTCCATGTCTCAGAAGCAGTGAGTTCTAAAATACGGGGTTAATTGACCAATCTGATCAAAATAAGATATGTACCGAGACCACTTTTTTTGGGACACTTGAGATTTAAAACTAATTCATAGCTAAATATTTTTAAAGATATTTTAGATGGATGGGATGATCTAAGTAAACATTTCTATTTTTTATTAAATTTTTCTTTGATAAAATATTTATAAAAATATATGTTATGATTATTTTTAACTTGGGAGTTGAAATTTGTTTTTCACGGAAATAAATATTGCATGATTGGTTGGACGGTATCTCTATCCTAAATTTTCTAAAGCACAATTTTTGTGCCTTAAAAGGGGATGTAACTTTCCAAATACTATTAACAAAATATTTATTTTATTTATTTTATTGATGTACTTTAAATTTAAATATAAGAAAAAAGACATAGTGATGTATAAGACATAGTGATGTATGAGATATTATGGTGTATTAAATATGACAATATACAAAGTGATATCTTTCTCTCACCATACACGAAGGGTTAGACAGTCATTTCAAATGTTTTATCTCACAACTAAAGTGAGAGAGTTGTTTTACCAATTGTGAGTAGTAAATGACATATATGACCAATTATTTTCAAAAAAAACATCTCATATTACAAATTATCTCTTTAATTCGTTTAATTTTATTACATGGTTCTTTTAGCGTTAACCTGTAAGGTAAACTCCACCAAAATTAATATTATATATTTAAAGTATAAGATTTATAGACGGATAATGAATTATTTTCACTAATTTATATTAAACTAATATATTAGTTTTAAAATTATATATGGTCATAAAGTGCAGGTCAAAGATTTAGTAATAGAATTCATAAAGCGTTTGACTAGTATGTGCATTTTGTATATGGTCATGAAGTTCAGGCAGAGCCAGAGCCAGCCCTGAGGCCAAGCAACCAAAGCACAGGCTTGCGGCCAAAATAAAGTTATATATTTTAGCGGGTGTTATTTTTTTAAAAGTTCTTAGTAGCCTGGTGGTAGAAAGCGTATATGCTGGCCGGCCCTAGGGTTTAAAAGACTACAAGCGAGAAAACATTTTTGGCTGTTATTGACATTTTAATATATAAAACAATTCATAAAAAGAAATTGTTATATAATTTTAAAGCATGAATCTTAGATTTGTTTGTTAAAAAAAATCTTAAATTTAATTGAAATTTATTTTTCTTTTTTTCTTTTTCTTTTTCTTTTTTACTTAAATGGAACATAAAAATGATAAAAACAAAATATTAACAACAGTTGCCGCTACGCTAAAGAAGATTTGTAACATTTGAAGGACGAAATAATTATTATAGTTCAAGCGCCCGCAAAGGCATGGGCTTGGACCACTTGTGCTCAAGGATAGCCATGAGTGCAGGTCAAAGATTTAGTAATAGAAATCATGGAATGTTTGACTAGTATACACATTTTGTATATGGTCACAAAGTCATGTCAAAAATCTAGTAATAGAATTCATGTAGTGTTTGACCAGTATGTGTATTTTTTAAATTTTGAAACTGATATTGTTATATTATATAGTTCCAAAAATCAAACACAACAAAATAAGACATCACAAGTGAGGTATTCTTGATTTTAAAAAAAAACAAATAAAATGGAGAGCAGAAGATCTTCTTATGCTTTTGTTTTGCTTTTTATTGTCATGGTACTCTTGTTTTAAGGTAAAATAGATTTATTAGTCTTAGATATGAATTATGATCGTGAGATGTTGTCCTCTAATTAATTTTTTTTGATGGATTTGCAGGGGAGACAAATACGATTTGTAATTTCCCGATCAGAAAATGTACTACTGTAGACAAGTGTCAACAATATTGCATAGATAATGGATTTTACTATGAAGGAGATTGTGTAACGACTGAAAAGGGTCCACAACTTGTTGCTGCATTAGAAGACTATCTCATCCACAAACAATTAATTGAGCAACTCTTTATGGTTCCAATTGTATCATTATTGTGTCCAAATCCTAAATTAACATATCAATAAAATCAATGGAGTTATAAGCGGGTTTTCAAATTTAACATAAAATTAAATTTAACAAAAAAATTAAATTTTTTTTTAACTTAGGTGATATATTTGAACATCTTGTAAGAAAAAAAACATTTTAATTAGAAGTGAGCTATTTACATATATTTTTTTTATAAATTAAAATACAAAATTTGTATTTTAATTTTATTATTAACATACTAAAAAAAATATAGTAATATTAAATTTTCAACAAATAATCATCATTATAAATAATTTAATTTAATTCAAAATGTAATTATGCAGTTTCTGCGTAAAACATGATTCCACTATTTTTCTAAAATATATATCTTTCAATTTCTCACAAAAAAACATATTTTTAATTACCTGTAAAATTTTTGATTTTGAAAAATATTTAGTTTCATGTAATATATTAATTATACTAAATTTAGAAGATGAATTATTAAAAATTAATTTTTGTGTTCATAGGTCGACATATTTAACCATTAACCAATGAAATTAAATGGATCAATGTATTTATCCAAATGATTTAGATTTTATAGATTTATAGGTTAACCCAAATCCATTTAGCTTATGATTAATTTAAAACTCAACCAATTAGAATAAATAAATTGGGTTGAATTACACTCAATTTAGAAATCAAATAATAAAATTTAACATATATTAGAAAATAGAAAGCTAAATGTCTTTGTTTTATTTTTTGGTTAGTTTTTTTTAATAATAGGTATTTAATATTTATAATATCACTAATTCATTTTAAAAATTTAGAATATAAATTAAAAATAGAAAATTGAGAATATATATTCAAAAACACAATTATACACATAAAATGTTTTATAATACACACATAAACCATGTTTTATATCTAGATATATTAGCAAATTCATTTTTAAATACTTTCAGTTATATATTTGACATTTGTCGATATCAATATTTTAACTGACACATGTGTATCAATCCTGTTATTTTTTATATGTGTCAACTTCTGGATGAAAGAGTTCAAAATTAATTTTTATAACACACACACATTAATCATGATTTATATAGTTTTCAATTTATTATTTAGTTATGATTTATATATATTAGCAAGATCAACAGACACATGTCATGATCTTGTTAATTATAATTTTGACATGTGTCACCTTCTGGTGAGAGCAACCAAAGTTTATATAATAAGATTTCTATTTTAGAAAAATTAAAACATATATTTAGTATCAATTTTATACTTTAATTAATGATCCCAGATTAATATTTTGATTTTCTAAAAGTTATTAAGAACACCAAAGCTTGAACTGGAGCTTCTTATGAATTTTGATTTTCTACTAAATAAATCAAAAAATAATGTTATGAAATACAAAATCAATAAATAATGCTACAAAAGAAAAAAATAATAAAAGGAACAAAGTATAAAATTTAAAAAATCACCTACCTAATAAAAACAATACTAAAAAAATAAATATCATATCTTTCTTAAATCAAAATATACATTCCTTTATTTTTGAGGATCATTAATACCAAAAAATACTCTTGATCACGAAGATATTCCAATATCTGCGCCATTAATTATGGATTTAGTGTATGTTTGAAATATTTTTAAATCCGAACCGGATGCCGAACTGGATTACTCTCCGGATCACTATATTAGTGAATGTTATTATAGTTTATTGTATATAAAAGAAAAAAATGCAATTCATTTTTTAATAATATGTAAAAAATAATTACAAAGTGATTGAATATTCTAAATTCACATTACATAAAATAAAAGAATACTAAGACGTAAAATGTTAATACTCAAATAAACTAATAATTTATCACATCAACAAATATTGGTTTTTGTTATCATTATTCTGTTTATTTTCTTCAAACAACATAGTAAAATCTTTAACAAAATCTGAAAATAACATAATTTACCAAAAATATTATATATAATAAAAAGAAAAATTAAAAAGTTTAATCAATATTTTTATGCACGACCGGTTCAACCAGCAATACTGGATCACTGATTTTGCCGGATTTGTCGGGTTTTACCGAGGTTTTTCTGATTTTTCTGGATTTATAATTAGCAGATTTTAACAATAACCCCGAACCGGTATAGTGACCGGATCATCGAAATTGCCAGTCCGACCGCGGGTCCATGTCGGGTCTGAAAATACACTTTGAATCAAACAACATAAACTTGTTATTGTTACATGGAAAACTTTATAATACCATTCTCTAAAGGTTTAGGAACCATCGTAAATTCAAAGTTTATATATACATGTATATTTCTTTACCTAGTGCAATATGTGCGCCACTCTAGTTGATCCGAATCTCCCTTCTTGCTGCTTATATATCATAAATGCTACATTTTAATTATTTTCCCAACATGATAGGGTGGAATGATGTCCATGAACAGTAAAACTCATTATTATCCGTCTCTATGGTTTTGAATTTTGATGATAATATAGAATGTTAAAATTATTGCAAGTTGTATAAGTTTTGGATTATAGGAAAGAAAATTCCGAGAAACAGAGACTAGGAATAGAAAGATACAGAAAAAAAAAGTTACTGCCTCTTCTGTGAGGGCATATGATTCTAGTCTTTATTTTCTAGTATTCTGTCATTTGATTCTACTGTATATTCAAAAGGCATAAACAGATTGAATGACATTCGATTTTCAGGCTTTGCGACTATCTTTTTTCTCTCTTTTTTTGGTTTTTTTTTCACAAATTCATTCGATTTTTCAACAGCGAAATGCTTACCTTCACATCAAAGGGACAAGAGCAGAGCATAATACGCATCTCTCAAACAAACAACATCCATTTTCTATCTAAGTATGAGTAAAAGAATATAAAAAAACAAGTTCAAACCAGAGTAACATGTAGGAAAAAGAAGAATAGTACAAATGCTACCCAGAGATGAATGATACTTAGTTATGTTTCTTTCTTTCGAACAGTTTACCATACAGATCGGATTTTTGCTCGCATACGAAAGATTTAAAACTCAATACCATCGAATCAATCTCTTGCTCCTTTTTCTCGTATACGATAAAAGCAACAAAGGCAATGGGAAGTCCTGTTAAACAAAGAACCACCACAACAACAACAAAACTAGTTTATATTCGAAGAATTATAATTCACAAAACCATAGTGTTGACATGTAGTAAAACTATAAAGAGAGAGAATGAGTACCTATAACAAATATGCTGTGAAAAGATACGGCTCCAGCGAAACTCAATAGTAACAAAACGAAGACCACCTATAGACATTAGAAATACCAAAACATTGTTACGAAATTACGATCAAATATGAGTTTTGCGATCATAAGGTTGGAACTTGCTGGAGATAACTAGTTCGACGGGAAAGTAATACCTTGAAAAAGAAACTCCAATCATTCCCTTGGCAAAGAGATTTTAAAGCTTTAACAGTTGTGTTCCAAGAAGAGATCACTGACAATGAGAGGTCACGTGACGAGTCTTTTGATAGATGAAAATGCGATGCAGGAATCTTTTCAACTGTATAACCAAATCTGAAAAATTAAGCAGCTATATTTAGTTCTTCATAATCTGAAATAGAAAGCAAACACTTATTTAATTTGTTCCTGAATCCTGATTCAAATGCATAAGACAAAGTGTTTCCCTTCTACTGGGACATGAACACTATGATAAATTTGGCATATTAGGAATCTTACATTTTTTCTGGTAGAATGCCATGGATAAACAAAAAAACCGATGCTACCAATAGTGCCTTGGAAAGAGCAGTTATGATGGAAGACCCAGTTGCAACAAAGTTATAATAGATAAAAATTAGAACGAATATGGCAATGACTGTTTTTCTTAAATCCTTCCAGAGAAGTGTATCCGCAACTGCAAGATTACGTCAGCAATCAGCATTCTCAAATATATTGTAATAAATGAATCCTAAGCCTCTTCACAATGATATGGTTCTCCCAAGACTTTAATAAAAAGGAAAATATCCAGTGATGCATTTAAAAATGAAATATATGGCCATACCCTTTCCACCTCCAAGGATCCTAGAGGCCTTGGATGGTCCCTCTCTTTTGGATTGATTTGCAGCTGTCAGGTGCGAGAATGAGTCTATCGTCCTCCGTATACCTTCCTACAGGATCATCAAGGCAAGCATTATATAAACTATTAAGAACAATAGAGGGCTTTATAGACAGCCATAACTTTGACATATTATGATGATATCTAACCATATGCTGCATCCAGACCAAGTAGTTATAAAATGAGATGCAAAACATACATCTCTGTTTCAAATCAAATATTGTATAACCTGAAGTGGCACCACAGGAGCATAGCCTAGTCGATCCTTTGCTTTTGTGGAATCGAAAGTTCTGCAGCATGAGAGGAGCCTAACTCTTGAAGGTGTTAGTTGTGGTACTTTCATCCCATATGGTCCCAAAAATTTATATGTCAGTTCAACCAGATGCGCAATCGGCATCATGACAAACGCTGGGATCTTTATGCTTGGCCTGAAAATATAATAAGTTAAGAAAAACAGTAAGAGGTATTGGTTTAGTTCAGTGCATTTCCTCTTAGATAATTATAGCAGTCAAAAGTTTTTAACAAGGTCAGAAAACTATATACCCAAAGAAAATCCAACTGTATTGAAATATGTTATTCTATTATAAATCATTCTCCTCTTCCTATATCGAAGATCAGAAAAAATATTCAAGATCTAGACTATGGACAGTGTTTCATTTTCTCCTGCTGAAATAGCAAAATATTGCTGTTCGATAATCTTATCTACCTCAATTCTCTTCATAAATAGGAACTGACAATGCAAATTTAAACTCAAAACAGAAATCAGATACTACTTCCAAAAAGAATGTTAAGTCATGTTCAACTCAGTTACCATGCAAAATCATAAATGGAAATGAAACTGGGCTATGTCTTTTCCCTTCATTGTGTATGAAAGATCTTACAAGTATAAAGCAAAACATGTGTCAGCTAGTTTATCACGATGACTAGACACTAGATACAAACTGGAAACAAAAATGGAAAATACAATACCTCTCATAGCCAAGTCCTTCAAGAAGCTGTGACATAAATTCCCAAAATTTAATTGGTTCCATGTTGGTAATGAAATATGCCTGCAAATCAATTAAATGTCAGGCCAGCCTACAGCTAGGATTTTCCTAAAACATCATAAATAAATTACCATCGGACTATACACCTTAATTAAATTTAAATTTAAATTCAAATATGGCAAGAAAAAATCAGTAATCATCTTTGAAGAAATTTGGCAAACATCTTAAATGGGTCTATCTCAGCTAAACACAACAGAAAAGAAAAAAAATCTCAAACAAAAGTTCACATAACATTAGAGTAAACACAGTTTCTGTCTCAGTTTTTATGGTATCTCTGAAACGTATCTATTCCTTAGGTATGCATAAACAGCATATACAAAAATGCCTTCCTTAATTCAGTCAAGTTCTCCAATTGAAAACATTCATTCTAAACATATAGAGCTATAAAACTATCGAGACCATAAATAAAATGAGGTGCAACTGAAACCAAACTACACCTTACTAAGGCAGGGAATCAACTGAAAACAAATACCTGTCCTGCAGCTTTTGTAGAAACATCTCCTCCTGAAGCTAGAGCACGCTCAGCACAAACATGTGCATGAGCAACATTTTCAACATAAGTGAAATCGTAGAGATTGTTCCCATCACCTATAATAAACTGGACATTAAAGAAGCAGACAACAGTCGTATCAAATATAAAACTTTATTAAAAAATTTATGCCAAAGAAGAAAGTCCAAGCAAACAATGCACCTTAACATTTTCAATTCATTTTAGAGAGACCCCTGATCATATAAAGCACCCCTTAAATAGCACTACACCATTTCTAAGAGAGATAACTCCAATGCATAAATAGACTATTTTGTTCTCCATTTACTGTGAATGCACAAACCCAAAAGAACTAATGGCAGATATAGAGCAAATAAATTACCACTATGCAAAGCCATATTTCTTAAATAGGAAGTAATATTGCACTGCGAAACCAGGAAACCATTCCCTTAAATCATTCTTAGGTACTCATAAAAAAGTTGCTTTCCCATCAGCCTTTGTATCTCGTGTTAGGCTACTTGTACGACCACTGCATCTATGTCACCTAGTTTAAGTTTCCAAAGAAATTCCCACATCCTTAACAGTCTAGACATACAGAAAATTCAGTCTTCTAGATTGGTATCTTAAAGCTTCAAAATTAAAAACTGCGAAATCGAGACCCCATTTTCTGCATAAAACAAAACTTAAATGATTCACTCTATTATCGAAATGTTTCACAGTTGCTTTTATAGTATATTCACTCTATTTGTTCTCCATTTTCTGTGAATCAAACTGGATTTTCCAGCGAGTCAACAATCTGAAAAACTTAAGAATATAGAGCCATCTATAAAATGTCAAAGCTTTCAATATAGCATGATCATGAATTTCAAACACGTTTAGAGAATAATATGGGAAGAAAGCACTGCTGTCTTTATAAAAATAAAAAAAGTATCAAAAGAACATAGACAAAGATAATAATCCAACCTTGGATTTTCCAGCCCTAGCAGCAGCAACAAGTGAGGGAACCAATAATCTATCACCGGGACCAAAAATACTACTCGGACGTATGCAACAAGTAAGTAATTCATTTCTGCCATTCGCCTTCATGATCAACTCTTCTCCTTGAGCTTTAGTTGCTGAATATGAGTCATTGTGCTGAAAGGATGAATAATATATTAGTCACCAAGCTCCAAAACAAGTATCTACCAGTTAATAACTAGAATTAATTACAATCTCCAAGAGCAAATCAAAGTTTCATATTATCTTATTAATGCAATAGTCCCATACCACAATAGAAAGACAAAATATGTAAATTAACTAACATCAAAGCGTAATTAATACCTTGGATGGGTAAGCTATTGATTCATTACCATTCAAAATACCATGAACACCATCAAACACAACACTAGGAGAACTCGTATATATAAGTCTTTTTACTCCAACATCAACACAAGCATCAATTACATTTTTTGTTCCTGTAGAGAATCATAATCCCAAAACAAAGGCACCATAAACAACAAGAACTAAGAGAAACAAAAACGTTCATATTGAAATATCTATTAAACCTTGAACGTTAACGGAGTACTGAAGTTGGTGATTGTTAATTGAAGAATCTGGAGCCGCCATGTGAAACACCACTTCAGCTCCCTGAAAAGCTATAAGAACAAGTAATTAAACATAAAAAAATTGAATAGATCTCTCAAAATTCGAATAACGAATCCATGATTTTGAGATTAAGAACCTTTGATAACTTGAGATTTATCACGAATATCAGCGGAGATATATTGAACACGACCAGATCTCATTCCATCGTCGAGAACTCCGTTCTCTTCTTGAGGATCAAGCTGTATCGCCCGAGCTAAATCAGCGATACGGACACAAAACATCTCGTAGCGTATAAGCATTTCAACAAGATGCTTCGCCGCGAATCCTCTACCACCGGTAACTACGCACCATCGCTCCGTCATCGTAGCTTCCGGCGCCATTGTCTTCTCCGGTAAATTGAATCAGTTTGATATCGTCGTTGAATCGATTAAGGAAAAAATGGTGAATCAGAGAAGTATGAAGCAATCTATAATGTTCCCTCTTAGAGAGAGAGAAAGGTTGAAAGATGATATTTCTCAGGAGAAGTTTGTGATCGATTTTGCAGTTTTACAGCAACACTGCTTTTGTGTGTGATGATGATGCGCCTCACACCTTCTCTTTTTTTTTTTTTAAATAAAGACACCCTTTTAAAAACTTAATGGCATAAGGACACCCAAATTCGAATCAATGACTCAATTGTCTTTAACCATCAAAAACTTTTCTCAATTGCCTCCTCCTCATTTACTTATATTTTTGTTAGATTTAATTTAAATAAAAAATTAAGATTTTAAAAGAATTATATATCCAACCAACTATCCATAGTAATCGGGTTGACCTACGGATCCTAACCTAAAATTAATAACTATAAATAAAAAAGTACAATTTGATATTACTTGGTACAACTTACCTTTTTTATTGCATGATACTAATAATAAAATTAAAGAAATGTAACTTTTGAAGATGTATATCGAAAGAAATATTAGAAGTAGTACAAAATAGCTACGAAATTCTATATACATAAGGTCGTAGACACTTATACCAAATAAAGAAAAGAATGATGATAAGAATAAGAACTAATAAGGTTAATAAGAATAAGAAGGTTGATAAGAAGAAGAAAAATGATGATAAGAAAAGGATACCAATTTATATTTTATATGATGAAAAGACGGATGATAATATGTGAATTATTAGTGATACCAGTTTGTACTTATTTGTATCATTTGCAATAGTTATACCAGTTTGTACCATTTGTAATAGTTGTACCAGTTTACCCATGTAACGCCCGTGTTCCAGAAATTAATTAATTTAATTAATTTGGAAGTTTTTTCGAGTTTATGAACCTTAGACAAGTCTCGAGAAATTGATTATGGGGTGAAATAATCAATTTAGATTTGTTCCGAGGGTGTCATAAGTCGATTCGAAAGTTGTGGGGTTTTTCTCAAAGAAGTGGCAAAATTCAAATTGACTTCTTCTTCCTTCCTTCTTCTCCTTTTTCACGCCATTTGTGGCCGAAGGAGAGAGAGTGGAGTTTTGAGCTTGAGAGTTTGGGGATTAGAGAGAAGAAAAGAGAAAAGGATTTTTGTGGAGCTTGTGGGAAGCTTGGATCCTTTTGATCTTGTGTGTGTGAAGCTTGGGAAGCTTGGAAAAGGAAGGCTTGGGGAAGCAGCTTTAGGCGTGGAGCTTGGGGAGGAAGGATAGATCTTTCTAGAGCTTAAGGAGGTTGTCTAGAGCTAGATTCATTCTTGGCTAAGGTGAGTTTGTGACCAAAGGTTAATATTAAGCCTTGTGTGGGGGCTTGAGGGGTTGTGATAGGCATTGTAGTGTTGCTAGGATGCTTGGAAGCCTCTTGGTTATATGGGGAGTTTTAGCTAGAGTTTGCTAAGCTTGTGGTTGTTAGAGAAGCATGGTTGTTGCTTGTTGTGCCTCGTTAAGCTTTGATTGTGAGTTCTTATGCTTGATTTGGTGTTGTGATTTTCATGGGTTCTTGGTGAATTCCATGGGTCATTGTGAAGCTTTAGTAGGTATTTGCTAAGCTTGTGGTTGTTAAAGAAGCATGGTTGTTGCTTGTTGTACCTTGTTAAGCTTTGATTTTGAGTTCTTATGCTTGATTTGGTGTTGTGTGTGTTGTGGTTTCTTGGTGATTCCATGACTTGTGGGAGTGTTTCCCTTGTTGTTTGATGTGTTTGTGAAGCAGAATTGAGCAGACTTGAGTTTTGTGAAGCAGACTTGTATGTTTGTGAAGCAGACTTGAGTTTTTGTGAAGCAGACTTGTGTGTTTATGAAGCAGACTTGAGCAGACTTGAGTTTTGTGAAGAAAACTTGTGTGTTTGTGAAGCTGACTTGAGTAGACTTGAGTTTTGTGAAGCTTGTGAGTTTGTGAAGCAGACTTGAGCAGACTTGAGTTTTGTGAAGCTTGTGTGTTTGTGAAGCAGACTTGAGTAGACTTGAGTTTTGTGAAGCTTGTGAGTTTGTGAAGCAAACTTGAGCAGACTTGAGTTTTGTGAAGCAGACTTGTATGTTTGTGAAGCAGACTTGAGCAGACTTGAGTTTTGTGAAGCAGACTTGAGCAGACTTGATTTTTGTGAAGCAGACTTGTGTTTTTAGCATTTCTTGAGGTTTGGAATTGCTAGGTGGTTAGTCATTGCTGTGTTTGAGTAGCTTTTCATGAGTTTTGCATGGTTAGCTTATTGGTTGAAGTAATATGTGGTGTTATTATTTCATGTTGTTGTGGTTGTTTGATTTGCGTGGTGCTTTCATATAACCTGTTGTTGGGAGGATCAATCTCACTCAGTGTTTGGTTTACCAAATATTGATGTATCACTTTTGTCGATGCAGGTAAAGATAAGGCGTGATCGTGGAATCGAGGCGAGGAGGGGGAGGATGATTAGAACCCGGTAGTTTTGCGGTTTTTGTAGCTTTCTAGGATTGCTAGAACCGGTAGAACTATTGACCTTCGTGGTCGGGTGTGTAAATTGAATGTCATCGTTGTTTTTGTAATTGCTCAGAGAATATTATATGTATGGGCGTTATTGAGTAATTGCTTGTTAAAAAAAAAAATTGCGGTCGTCACAACCCCACTTGTACTACATCGCAAAATTAGGTATGTTCGGACCAAAACAACTAATCTACCTATGATTTATTGTAAATCAACCACTATAATCCATCAATCACCAACCCAATATCTTAATCGACTCATAATACAAGGTTTCTAACCCAATATGCATACAAAAAACATAATTTTCAAATATATTGAAATCTTAGTTGAAAGCAAATATCCCAAATTAAAACTAGATTGATAACCAAAGTGTAATTGAAATCCATTTTATGCAATTTAAACTCAATTTAAAAACCCAAAATATGCTTCATTTGTTGTCTTCTTCGAGTTGGTGTAGTGAGAAAAACAAAGAAGAAATTGTTTTTGAGGAAAAATAATAAAATAACATAGATGAAAAATAAAATTAAAAAGCAATTGAAAAAAGGGAGGAAAAACAATTAAAAAAGGCCCACATTTTTAATAAAAATGCACGTGTGGCGCCGCCATTTCAATTTTTAAATTAAAAATATTATCAAACAGTTTTACCCATTTTTCAAGTTGTAGACCATTATACATAGTTGTACTTTTACAAGTTTTTTATTTTAGTTAGTTATACTTTGTATAAAATTAATTTATATTAATTTTAATTCAGTTTATTTATGGTTTTTAGTGTTCAAGGTACATTTACAATGGTTTTAAGCAATATAATGATTTAAAACATATTTATTGTTTATTTGGCATCATTATATGCTAAATGATCATAAAAGTATATGGTATATGATGTGAAAAGAAGAAGATGATGATCCAAATACTATGATTTGTTTTAATGTCATTAATTAATGTTATTTTGATTACTACTTACTATCTCATAAAGAAAAAAGATGTTTTAGTTTATTTAGATTTTTAAAAAAAATTGTTGTGTATTTAGTAAATAGAATTGAGTTTAGTTGTACTTTCCTAAATCTAGTAATATTTAGTTGTACTAATACAAATAGTTACACAAACATTCATTATTATGAAATAAATACATATAGTGATACAAATAAAGACATGAATTACAATTGACTCTCATTTTGACCATTACTCTCCAACTATCTACCTAAGCCTCCTCTTAACTTTTTTTTGTCATTGGTCAACGTTCTCCAACCGATGAGAACCTAGTTTCTTGAACTCTTCCTTTTCTTTTCACATAATCCGGAAGTAATCCTTGAATAATATTCGATTGTGCGACCAATGTTGTTCATTGTCTCTGAAAAAAAATAAAAATAACATTACTACTTTTCAGTTATACTAGTTTGTACCCGTTTGTACCATTTGCAATAGTTATACCAGTTTTTACCACATTAGTAATAGTAATACCAAGTTGCACTAGTTGTACTAAATTGCGAAACTGGGTATATTCGGACCAAAACTAAATCTACCTCTGATTCATTGTGAAACAACCATTAAACTCTATTAATTACCAACCCAGTGTCCTAATCGAATCACGATACAAGGTTTCTAACTAAATCTGCATACAAAAAGCATAATTTTCAAATCTATTGAAATCACAATTGGAAACAAACATCCCAAATTACAACCTAGAATTTTTTTTACACCAAATCTACACACAAAGATGTCTAATTAGTTAAAAATACAAGAAATTATAATAATTTATCTGAATTTTGAAGCTTCAAGCTTCAAGTTTCAATCGATTTAAATCGAGAAACGAGAAAAGAAGAAGAAGAATGAGTTTTTTGTTTTGTTTTGAATGCTAAAATCTGTTTGGTGGATGAATTTTTTTTTGTTTTTTTTGTTTTTTTTTTATATTTAGTAAAGGTAAAATAGTCTTCACATATTATTATTGAAAAATAGGTAGAAGAGAATAAATTGAGGTAGAGAGAAAAAAAGAATAGAGAAAATGGCAGTTGACAATTCTCACCAGGGCTCTTTTCCATGTTTTGTTGAAGTTTTTTTACTTATTCCCCCATCCCCCCAATTGTGCAGCAAGTGTTAACTGAATGATGGAAAGCAGTTTCTTGGTAACTATTCTAGTTAGAGGAGTTTTAATTGCAACCATCTGATTAAAGCAGCGAATTTGAAATGGATGGGTTAGATGTGCTCTGTGTATTTAATAGAAACTATGATCCCCGTCCGTTGGATCTTGGCGGTTGAAATCGTGTGGATGGGATCAGAACAATGGATTTGGGTACACTTTATAAAGAAACTTTAGGGTATGGGAAAACTTGGACCTTTAGCGATGCCGAACCAGGTTAGTTCTTGTCAATGGTTAGCGTTTCTATGGATACCGTAATGTGGCATGTATTAACATTTTTTGTTTGGTTTTACAGGAAGACGAGATTGGGTATTGTTTAGTAATGTGTGGCGTCTGGGTCATAACAAGCTCTGGGGAATGGAACTTCGTTGTTGATAAAGAGAAACTTTCTAGGAACGTCCCGATTAGCATGAGTCAAACTTTGAAAGAGCTTGAAGATGTTGTTGTGAAGGAATTTGGAGTCAATAAAGGCAATGCATCATTTAGCTACTGGTTGCCAAACAGTTACGACTTCATCACCGGAAAGAATACGCCGCCTGTGCTTGTGACAACTGATGTTGGGTTTAGCTGTTTTTGACTCAACATCAGAAGAAAAATGAGATTAATTTATTTGTGAAATTTGATGGGGGCACTAAAAGAGAAAAGGAGACGGAAGTAGTTAGCGGTTCGAAGTCATCTCCGTTGACATTAGATGATGAGGATATCATTGCTGAGTTAAAAAAGGAAGAGACAAATTATGTTGCAAGCAGTATTAAGAGAGAACCGATTATGAAAGAAGTCAATCCTTCTTGCAGTGGTGGTTGTGGTGATGATGTTGGTAAGAAAAGTATATATAATAGTCCAAGTAAGGTTTTTTTTTATTCACAGGACATAGACGACATTGGTGGATTAGAGGATCCTCAATAGGATGATGTTAATGACATAAGTGAGGCTGACAAAAAACCATTGCCACAAGGTTATGACACTGAATTATGGGCTCCATTTTTAGAAGAAGATTTGGGTGGTATAGACATTGTGGAAGTGATGTGCAGTACGAATGATGCTTTTGATCACATATTTTTGTTAAATGATGGGGAACAAATGAAATGTGAGTTCAAAAAGGAAGAGATATACATTGGTGGATCCGGTCCAGTGGACAAACAAACGCGGAGGGGATTCGTCAAATGGAGGAGTATCTAGGAAACTCAAGGAAATAGACGATGAAGATTTTGACATTCCACCTATGTTTGATGATACCTTATATGAGAGGGATGAGATACCTGATTTGGATTATGAGGATGAAAGTGGGATATATACTGGGAAGATGTATGCTTGTAAAGCTGACTGCCAAATCACGTTGGCTATACATGCGATTAAGAAAAGGTTCCATTTCAAACAAACTAAAACAACTCGAGATTCTTTTGTGTTGCCCTGTTCATATACAAAGTGTTTTTGGAAGATAATGTCTAGAGAAACAAAAAATTACGGTTACTATGAAATCCGTAAAGTGAATCTTGAACACACTTGTAGTATTGAGACAAGAGAAAAGTGTATGGAAAAAGAAACGTCTCGAGTGATCGCTTCTTTGTATAAGTCAAAGCATATAAATAAGAACAAAGGCCCAAATGCAGTAGACATGCAGCAGCTAGTACTTGAGGATCTTAGGATCACTGTATCCATTGATAAGTGTCATAGGGCGAAGGATAAAGCTAGAGAAGAAGTGTTGGGTACTGACAAAGAAGTGTATTCAAAATTGGCTTAATACCTACATACATTGGTGCAAGCTAATCTTGGGACGATAACAGCCATTAAAACAGAAGTAGAGGAAGAGGGTAAGGAACGATTCTTGTATATGTTCTTGGCATTTGGCGCATCTATACAAGGAATGAAGAATCTGAGGCGAGTATTGGTTGTAGATGGGACACATTTGTCTGGCAATTACAAATGAGTGTTGTTGACAGCTAGTGGTCAGGATGGTAATTTCCAGGTATTCCATTTGGCATTTGCTGTTATAGACAGGGAGAATGACGATTCTTGGACGTGGTTTACGGAGAAATTAGAAAGATTGATGGCAGATAGTAGCGATCTAACTATTATATCTTATAGACAGCAATATATATACAAGGCTAAGAGTGTAGTTTATCCTAAAGCTCAACATGCTGCTTGTACTGTTCATCTCGCTAGGAATGTAGTTGCCAGATACAAAAACAGTAGGCTTGCGAAGTTGGTTACGGAGGCATCATATGCGTGGACGACGACTGTGTTTAAAGAGCTTTATAGTAAAATAAAAATGAAGAACCCTGAGTGTGCAAGGTATTTGGAGAAGATTAGGATGACTCATTGGACAATGGTGTACTTTAGAGGGATGAGGTACAATCTAATGACCAGCAACATTGCGGAGTCGTTAAACAAAGCTTTGAAAAGCTGTCGATCATCGCATATAGTAGAACTTTTGAAATTTATTCGTTCAATAATGACTCGTTAGTTCAATGCCCGAAGGAAAAAATCTTTGAAACATCGAGGGAAAATGACTTCGGAGGTTGATAAAGAGATGCCAAGAAGGAAGAATGCAGTTGATGGCAGCAGAGTGGGAGTATGTAAGTAGTTGGAGTGTTGAAACTGTTAGAAAGTATAATGGTAAACATCATGTACTTCTGAATGAGAAAAGGTGTAACTGCAGGCAGTACACCAAAGTCCAAATCTCTTGTGGTTATGCTATGTTGGCAGCTGATAGTGTAGGTTTGAGTTACCAAAATCTTGTTGGAAGTTGGTATAAGACATCGATGTGGGCAGCCACATACAAAGGGATTATTAATCCAGAACTTGAAGCGAATGACATAGACATTCCAGATGATATAATGAGTCGTGAGTTGCTTCCACCACACAGTAAAAGACCATCTGGGAGGCCTAAGGAATTAAAAATACCATCAAAAAGAGAGTTTGGGGAAATGTACATATTGGTTGCTTTGTTGATTATATTTAGATGATTATATATTAATGCTTGTAAATAACCTTAATAATAATTTGCAGAAACTTAGTACAAATAAGGTTCGAGTGAATCGGTGCTCCCGCTGCAAGGGCATTGGGCAAAATAGGGCTAGGTGTGCACGTACGATATGATATGTGTGACCATGTGTCGTTGGTATGATGGATGTTGAAAGGGGAATATTTTTTTTTAAGTGTTATTGGTAAGGTTATTAGGTGAAGTTTTTGGAAAGTCTGATACACATGCGGCTAAGTTTTTGTGGAGAAGTTGGCAAACTCTGTTCCATTTATGAGATTATGTTTATTGCTTGAATTTATATGAAGAGTTAATTACATTATTAAAATGATTTATATTGATATTGATTCATCTAGTATATAAATGGTAGTAGTGTCAACCTATTAATTGAAATCTTATAAGCAGATTTATATTCGAAACTACTAAGTAAAGAGTTTGACACTGTACATTTCGGTAGTATTGTTTAGATTTAGGGCCCATTTTTATGAGCAGAATGTTATTCGCAACGTCCATGTAACCATATCCACATGGAGGACTTTCTTGGGGTGAGAAATGCATATGATTATTGTAACTTTTGGCGGCAAATTTCCTCCCAAAACTAAACAATAGTTGAGTTAAATCTACACCAGAGGTAAGTTAGTAAAGTGAAACATAAATAAAAAATGCATTTTACAAAAACAAAAAAAAAATTGGTAAGATATGAAGCGAAACAGAGATGATATCTGCAAAGTAGACCCCATGCGAAACGGAGATGATATCTGCAAAGGAGTCGGTAGACGTAGTGGTGAGGTAAATGTATTGTTCCTGTGAAAAAAAATTCTTGAAGTTAGAGGTATTAATTGACTATAAGATAAATATCTTGGAAATGTTTTGTTAGGTCGAGGTACCTCATGAGTTTCATATCCCTGGGGTTTTGTTGGCAAAAATCGTTAGCGTACTCGCACACGATGGTGTAGAAGTTTTGAAGAACTGGATACTTGCTTGACATGAGGGAAAGGATGTTGTTTTCTCCATAGAAATTTATCATCTGTTCTCTTGGACAAAACATTTGATTTTGTCTAGTGGATTAGACCCAGCTCTAGTTATATCCCATTTCTACTCTACTGTCTAAGAGAGAAGAACCCCTATGCATTGTATGCTTCAAGCATCTAGTTGGCTTTCCGGGTTGGTGATTTATTAGGAGCATTGAAATTGTTAGAGGAAGTGAAAGTTTCATTCCCCTTAGCAACTCTATTGTTCATCATGTTGAACAATTGTGTAAACATCGACTGCCATGATTTGTACAGAAAGTTCAAATATGAGCATTATAGTCTGAGAGAGGTGCAGGTGATGGGTGAAGAGTTGTTGTTCCACATTTGTGGGGTAGAGCCAAGAGAGTGTAACTCATTCGGTGAGTCATGGCGTGCTAACGAGAACCCTGAATGTTGAGATGAGCATAGTTGGCAGGAAGAATTTCCTGAGGAAAGATGTATCAATTGTGTTCTCTATTTTTTGTCGAAAGATATATGTAGGCTATCGTAAGCTATTTATCAATATATGTATGAATTAATTTTGTAATGATCAATTTTTGGCTTGAATTATATGAGTTTGATGGTTATATTTATTCCTCTTTTAATAGTGGTCAAGTGATTATTTCATTGTTGCTAAGTGGAGTAATTATTTCATAGTATCTATAATCACTTATCCATGTGGCAGGGTCAGAATGACCAAACGTAAATATGTAAATAATTAAATATCGGTTAAGATAATGTTGACCTTCCAAAAATATTCTATGGGCTTCTAAATAGGGAAGATAGGTTGTGTAAACATAGTTTAATTGGCCATTAAAATAACTTTTTAGCTATGTCTCCTTCTAATGAGAAAAGTTTAAGGGACCACATATACATATCCATATGGCTTCGTTTACTGACACTGGGCCGCATGGTTCATCCGGAATCCAAAAAAAAGAGGGTCCAATAACAAGAACCGTTGACCATGTGATCACTTTTGACTCGCGACTTTTTGTTTACCTTTCCAATTTCTTTTACACACAACATTCCGTTAAATATAACTCTCATTAAATCCTTAAGAAAAAAGTTTTGTTGGGTCTACGAACAATTTCAGATGTTCATACATATTTCTTTGATTTACCCCAACCAATTCTCATTACAATATGTTCGAAGGTTGCATGCTCTTCTCTAGATGATGTTAGGAATCTTGAATTGGTTTCCAAATCAATTCATACTTTATGTAACAACCCCTACGTTGTTAAAAACCTTCCTCTACATCAAGTTCCTCTTTACCCTACCAATCCCAATCCTGGAACTTTTAACAAATTCATGAACCGATGTATGAAAGAGGGAAATCAAGAGACTATCTACCGGAAAGGACTCAGACTTTACTTCGATCAAAACTCTACTGAGAATATACATGAGGAAGGGCTTGAATTAATGGTTCAAGCTTCGGATGATGGTAATCTAGAGGCCATATATGTGTATTGCCTCATTTTTCTGTGTCTAGGTGGTGATCGTGTTGATTTGGCTTTTTCAATTTTGTCTCCACTTATCAAGCCACTGTTATCTACTACCCTAAAAGAAGTTGAGACATTGAGGGTGAAGAATGTGTTTAGACTCTGGTGGTATGCGAGGACTTTTTGTCAGATTAAACATCTTGGGAGTATCTACGTTCACTCCCCTTGTAGCTGTGATGGGAAAACAAAAAATTTCATGGGACGCACTCGCTAGTATCCACATGAATGATGTAGGTTAGGCATCTTGTGTATGAGGGATTTATCAGGGATATGAGTTATTATTATGAATCTACTAGGTTGTATCCATATGATCAACGACCAAATGAGTGAAGATGTTTATGAATCCACAAGGTCTTATCCATATTAGCAACAAACCATACATTACATAGAAAAAGCTTAACACCAAAGTTTTAAACCAATTTTTAACGGTAACATAATAGATTTGAAACATTAATTTTTTGAGATATGATTATGGAAGTTGGCAAATCTCTCTAGAGAGGTAGAAAACAATACAATTGTGGCACCTGTTGCCGTTATAAGCTTATGTAGCTTCATTAACCGGTTCGAAACCAGTCATTCTGAAACCTTCCATAATATGTTCGACAACTATATGTTCCTCCGAGCAATCGGTGTCGTCGATGCAGTACCACTCTCTTGCGTATGAATTCTGGCACTTGAGACCAAGAGAGTTGACCTGATTTTTAACCTCTTCCCCAATAGCTAGGATATCTTGACATGCCTAAACTTCTCTTTGAATAGCTTTTCTTCGGGTATCCAAGAAATATGGGCGCAGTGGTTCAAGACTATGTACATAAGAATCGTGTAATTTGCAAGATGTTTGATTTCTCCCAAAATCCGAAGAGAAGCATTTAGTTCACCCATACAAAAAGCCAACCTCAAGCTCTCAGCATATAATGCATAGGGGTTCCTCGCCTGTAAGCATTTTTTGAAGAAATTGTTGTAGGTTGAAGAAGGTCTTGACCAAGAAACAAAATTTAGTTTCTTGTCCAAACGAACCCGTTGCAATGTCTCGTCCGTAAAAACAACCTTCTTCCCAACTGGCCCAGCGAGTATCCAATTTTTCAATTCATCAACACCTTCTTCGGAAAGGAGTGAGACAATGTGCTCAAGGATGGGTAGAAGAATGTTGAATTCTAGCATTAGAGGGGCCTAATAGAACAGATGGAGATAGTTTACTAAAATTAACCGTAGGAACATATCAATAGAAAGAGTCAAAATAAGTTGAAATCTTACTTATTGTTGGAGAAGGGTTGATAGTGCACCTTCCATAGGATTTGCCTTTGATGTGCAGTAGTTGTTAATTCGGCGTAATATGTTGTTATACTTTGGTGTCTTATATAGTAACACTTTAGGTCAACCTTCTAGAACGCTTGCTAATCGACAGATTCTTGTCCATGTGAGTCTAGCCATATGGCCAAAGTGGGTGTTAGACATTGTAGTTTAAAGGTTACACTGATCCCTACGACTTCGGCCATTCCAGTGGTTACATCAGTAATGAGCTGCATAAATGTTCCAGTGGTTGTAGGGCATTAATAGATAATTTTTAAAATTTTCTCCTTTTGAGTAGTGAGTTTGAGTAAGTACATTGGTGTGTATCCATTGGTTGGTGTCCATTTGAGGCTGAACATGCGGTAAAATAAAAGGTTTTACTAGCATTGAAGGTGTGCATAAATAATTAGAGTATGGAAACAGAAGTCTAAAATTAGGTAATCATTGTAAAGGAGGAACAATATTTGACAACGATTAATGGATCTCATCATAAAACTATAGTTAAAATGGAGTGAACAAGGCTAAATATTTGTGATAACAATTAGAGTACAACTAATTTATAGGAGCATACAAAGGGACGACATTGGTGTGATATATATCCATTGCAAATTGTGCCCTGATACCATCAACAATGTCATCATTAATAGCAACCATGTCGGCCAAATGAGAAGTCGTAGCATGCATTTCAAGAAGCGTAGCAGCTAGAAGACCACAATTTCCACCCCTTACATTGGCGTAAATACCTTCAACTCTCTTCCATATAAATGGGGTTAGGCCATTTTTCTGAGAGGGTTGAGGCTTGCAAAATTTTTTGATAATGTAAGGGAGCATTAGAGTGATTGGTTTGATAAACTCTTCTACTTTCTTATGAGAATATAACTTGTAGTTTGAGTCATAAATCTCAACCATCCAGAGACCCAGATTTATAACAAGACCAACCCAATGTTTGTCCTTCCAAATCGTGGGGACATAGATCTGCTCCAAATCTTCAAATCACTTGTAGCCAGGGGTCAAAATGAAACGTTGTAGTTGGTATGGCCAACGGACCCTTGCCTTGTTGACAGATCTATGGAATGTGCTATACTTACCTTGCAGAAAATTCAAAAACCAAAGTTCTATGAATGCACTATGCTCCGCAGCCAGTGTTGTGGTGTGTTTTTTTAGCCAAGAAAGCAAATAGTATCTCTATTTGCTAAAGGATTGGTAAGTTTGAACCAAATTATTAATGTGTCAAACATGGAATAAAGGGTGTGATGAAGAGAGATAAGGGATAAAATTACCGAAGTATTAATCTATTACTTAGGTCTGGCAATAGCAGATATAAACTCATTCTGAATGGCATATATGCAAGGGGTAATGTAAGTTCCGTGAGAGGAAGGTGGAAGAGTTAGTAAGTTGTGGAAATGGAAGATAGAGTCTGTAGAAGTTATAGGATGACTTACGAGTTCAAATACTTAGCAAGGGTTGTACGGAAAAGTTTGGCTACTTCTTCATCTGGCAAAGACAAAACAACCTCAACAAAATGTATTGGTTTGCACAAGAACATGACAACAAGATCTTTTTCGTCCTGAGAGAGGATGGTGTTCTGAGGGGTCCTTGCAAGAGAAGAGTCACTCACATCAACATGTTATGGGTCTTGCATATCTGGACCTTGCAGCTCATCATCGAGTTAGACCTCTTCAGATTGTAGTGTATGAAGCACATTAGGTATATCCAGTGAAATGAGAAAAAAGAACGGAGAGGAAAATAAGGATCCATCCTTATGGGTTCACCGATATATTAGTAAACGTGGATAACCTTGTTTGGACAGGGGGTGGTAGATGTGCAAAGCCCATATTGAGGGGAGGATATTAGGCCATCCCCAACAACTAGTCGGGATATCAATGCTTCTAGTTGACGATTCTGTTCATTAGGTATATCCTGTGAATTAGGTACATCATTACTTCAGTCAACAACAGAGACAAAATAATTAGGCAGAGTAAATAATAGGATGAATGGATGACCTATGCTAGACCGCATTTGGTGGATGTGTCGAACAAAGGCTGAGGACTGGAGGTCTAAATTTGTGCTTCGAGAGGATCCACATTGGTGGCTATGTTATCAACAGGCTCAGAAACAGGTAATTCTGGAAAAAATAGTGGATCCAGCCGCAGGTGCTCTCCATTTGGTACATGCTGAAAAAGAGTAAAGATGAGGGAATGATATAGTATGGAGATTAGTCGACAAATGTATAAACATGTGGCTGATCTTGTGTGGACAAACCTTCGTGGCTGTGTAAAAAAAGGCTGAGGGTTGGAATTTCGAGCAGATGCAGGGCATTCTTCTGAGTATAGTGGAGACTTTAGGAGGTCGTGGGCATGATCATCTCTATTAGGTACATCCTGTTAGAAAAGAATATGGGCAGAACCAATAATTTAACAAAGAACAAATGTAGAACAACTAGTTTGTTTATGTGGAAATATGGGTATCTAGATGGATTACATTGTGTGGACATGAATCAAACCGAGGCTGGGTGCTCAAGGTTTGATCAAATGCAGAGACATGTTCAGAGTGGAGTGGATCATAGTTAGGTGGAGTTTCGAAGATGGGACTGCTTTCGCGACTGAATTTCTTGGCAAATCAGTTTAAATATAGATTGTACATGACTAATTATGTTCAAATATAATGGCAGAATGTATGAGATATGGGTTACCGGTGTAACTTGATCATAAACTTGATATTGCTTAGATTGAATTGAAGTTTGCATTCTTAGTGTGTCAATTATGTTTCCTTGTGGATTTGATACCTCTTATACTCTTTGTATAAAGGTTATTTAATAGACCTTAAGAGGATTGCAAAATTCTTGTTATCATAGTCCCTTAGAAGGTCCACTACTTGATGAAGCTCTTTTATTCTTGGTATGCGAGGACTTCTTGTCACATGTATCCTAAATAGTATTTTCCTCTTTTATTACAATTACCACAGCCGCACCTCCATTACAAGAAATCAAAGATGCCACTTCAAAAAAAAATGAAGATGATGAGGCGAATAGTAAAGCATCTGTAAGTTATGTTTTGTTGTTTAGTATTGACTTGATTTTTGTTTAGGATAGTAATGTGAATTGTTTTTGCAGTTTTGGATGGTTGAGCTGAAGCAGACTTCACATGATGAATTTCCAGTTCAAAGAGTGGTGAAGAAGGTGTATATTGTGAGCAATAATAAGAAGAAGAAAGAACCCGATATATCTGAGGATCTTTCTTTATGTGAAAAGAATGATGATCCTAAGGCTCATGAGAAGGATACTGTGGGTAAGATACCGAAGAAATGTGGTCTTAAAGATGAAAAAAAGAGCTAAAGTTGTGGGAGATAGTCCCAAGGATGAGAAGAAGAAAGCTAAAGTTGTGGGAGATAGTCCCAAAAATAAGAAGAAGAAGAAAAAAAAGATGACAGATCCTGTTGGTGGTGATGTTGAAGATATAACAGAGGAAGTTCTTGCAGCAAATACTAAAATGACTTCCAGTTCTGAAGACACATGGGATGACCCCCGACAACAGTTGGCTAGTAAGAGTCTTGGTGCGTCATTGGCATCACTTAGAGAGGCAATGAAGTTATTAGATGGAGGTGCGGCTGGAGGTGCGTCACAAGGAAGACGAGTGCCACATTTGGCGGAATCTCAAAAGTACCCATATGTTGGTAACTCTACTGTGAAGCGAATAATTACAGATGCAGTCCCTTCTAATGTCGTATACGGTCTTTTTCAGCCTAAATTATAAGAGGAAAACACTATTTAGGATACATGTTTTTTTTCTTCTTATGACTAGCTAAACTCTCTCCATCCTCATCATCTTTGACTTTTCTTTTCTTCTTTGTCTGACAAACTGTTTTCTCACCTATCTAAGCATTTTCGGGTAAACGATCATGAATGATATCACTAATCAGGTTTTCTAGGTTTGGATCCTTCTTATCATCCGCGTCACACTATTTAGGATACATGTTTTCCTCTGAAACTGGAAACATGTGCCTTACACGAACCTGCAAACAAAATATAAACAAAAAGAAATTGTTACAAGAAAGAAAAAATTGTCACAATATCAAACAGCCAAAAAAAAAAACATCAACTACTGCAATATTAAAAACTAACCTGTCCATGCAACTCCTTCTCCTTATCGATGAATTCAGCAAACTTGATACGTTTACGAGATGATTGCCAATCAAGTAGTGGCACACCACTACGTACTGACCTTCTCATCCCAAAAACTTTTCCTAGGCCAGGAACACTCTCGTACACCCAAATCAACATAGCATGAAAAAATTCGCGTATAGTGTACGAGTCTTTTTCGTAGTAAACAACCTTCACATAATCAACTAAACAACTAAAATCAACTCATCCCCATGGATATTTTTGAAAAGTCATTGGATCAAGAACTCTTTTAGCACTTGACAATGGGATTCTAGATCTGTGATGTAACTCATGTACACACTTATAATAAACATAACCTACTAACCATCACCCTCTTCTCTTTACTCCACGTATTGCTAAACTCCATCACCTTTAGCAACTCAGTAAATAGGGGACCATCCGAGGCTGTTCCCATATTCATTTCTTTCCAAAACTCTTTGTGATCAACATCAAAGTTGTCTGACGGATCAATAAGATCACAATTTAAACACGTTATGTGAGAAAATTCATTTAAAGAGAATCTTATTGGTCTACCATCTATCAACGACCAAATCTCATGAACATTGTTGACTCCCAGCTGATGTGTGAGGAAGAAATGAACTTTCTGGGAAGACCATGTGTATTGTAATTCTGCAAACTTTATAAACACTCCAAGAGATGATTTCTTCAACTCATCCCACACATCCAAGCCTAATCCTTCTTTCAAAAGCCAAATTTTAGACCGGAAGCAATTGTGGTTCATGCTCCTATGTTGCAAAGGAGATTTCCCTTCTTCATAGAGTCGAAGAGGATACTTGATGACATTAGTCGACGACACCATTGCTAATCATAGAAAACTCAATCATTTAAAATTTGATTAGATTATGCAACATTATCAAAACAAAAATGACTCCAATAATTAGTAACAAATAAGAAGCAAAAAAAATCTGTCACTTTGATGAAAATTGTAAGAAATCTGTAGCTACATCAACACACATTTATGATCAAGAGCGTGAATTTATTTACAAAAAAAATTCTAATTATAATTAGAAATATCCTTACCGGAAATCAACAGAATTAAGCTGAAGTTGATGGTGGCGAGGATTAACAGAAACGACGGCGGCGAAGAGGCTATGGAGAGGAGATTAGGTTTTAAAATTCACAACCGCCAAGGAAAAAATCAAAGATGAAGGAGAAAAAACAACGATGACGAGGCTTTTAAGAGGCGACGAGACTTTCGAAATTCAACGGCGGAGGCGAGTAACAATCACGACGGTGAGACGAGAGGCACGACGGCGAAAAGATATACGAACAGCGGCGAGGGTTTTGATTTGGTATAAGATTCTCGAAGGATTGGGTCAATCGGCTGTTCCTCAGTGTAGCAGAGTCACAATCTTGGCGGTAACGCGGCGGATCCGGTGGCTAGGGTGACATACGAACGGCTGCTCTGGTGAAATCGAATGGAGACTAGGAATTTTCAAAAAAATCTGATTTGTAAAAAAAATGAAACGATTTGAGAAAAGGAGGTTTTCTTTTTTGGTTAAAATTAAAATATGTTTGTTTCATTATTTAAAATAAATAAACTAAAAATATAAAATGGTAAGGTTAAATGTTCTTAAGGTTAAAGAGTAAGGTTAAATGGTCTCTTAACAAAATAATTGGGTTAGTCTAGTAATCTCTTTCATTGGGGTGTTAGTCTAGTTATTTTGGCCAATACTTGAGTCAATCTGGGGAAATTTCAGTTAAATAAACAATATAAATGATGAAATAAAAATTCAATATACAAAATTGTGTGAAACTAAATCTTACATATATTTTCTGAATAAGGATTCATAATTGTGCTATGTAATGGAATGCACAGGTTTGAACCAACTTCTGGTGATGAATTAGGTAGTTGTATTGTAACATCTGTTAAATTTGAATAATAATCTGGACAAAAGACATTTGGAGAATCTGGTAATTACAAATTAGAATCGAACATTTAGAAATAAACATACAAATATTATATATTGATAATACTGAAAATTTGTTACAAAACATACCTTTAAAGTTATACTTGGATGAGGAAAGAAAATTGTCATTTGTAGGTGTAGTATAGCATTGTTCTATAACTACATTTGTTACATTTGAATTCTCTCCATCCACTGAATTGCTTACTGAACTTATAATAATATCTTTTAATGATTATGGTCATAATAAACATTGTTTCGAATAAAGATAAATAATACATGCAGATTTACCTGATGAATTAAATCTATGACTTGTTTTCGAGAAAATGGCTGAAGAAGTACATTAGTTAGAGTTGAACGAATCGGATTTAAAGTGTGTATTTCAACTGACACTAATAAGAAATCAATAACTTATTTTTTCAAAAATAAAAGTAATTTAATTTAATTTAATATGCACATTCAGACATTGTCGTTGAGTAAAAAGGAGTGGTAAGACTTAATTAGTTAATTTGTTTGATTGATTAAATATATAAATAATAGAGAGCAAGTTACCTCATAGCTGTGTCGAAGAGTCTTTGGTCAAAATTGATTCCAGCCAAACTCTGAAAAAGTAAAAACAAAACAGAATGTTAGAAGTTAATACTAAAAACTATAAAGAATGATTTAAAACAAATTATAGCAAATTTACCTTTCTCAAGATTATCTTGTAATTCAGTTTCAGCAAGCATTTGTGCATCCCAGAAATCTTTTTTATAGGGGTCATAATATAATTTTTTTTACAATTATAGATTTATAGTGTCAATTTTAAATTTTAGGGGGTCAAAATGTGATTTTTGCTAACTATTTTGCTAAAATCTAATAAAAATACACTAATAATCATTAAAAAAAATTAATGGGGTGTCATATGACACCCTTGTGCCTCAAGTAACCACTGTTTTTCACTTAAGTCAATGTCACACCTCGTCCATTTCTCAGTGCAGATCAAGACCTCAATCATATAATGTGTTAAGCAACTTCTATATGGATCAGTCATAGTCACTGAGAAGATTGGTCCGATAATTAATGATGCCTCCAATAAACAAATCGTAGATTTCCACTTATTTACATTAGTATTTCACGTGATCATCATCTCTTGCACTCTATAGACTCTTCTCCTTTGAACCATAGATTTTCTAAGAAGCAAAATGAATCCGTTTTATTATCAGGATGGAACCCAACACCTAGACTTGAACCCAAACTCGTGTTTCAACCTTATTTTGGTAAAGTTTATTCCCTCACAGCCTCATTTGATTTGTGCTGCTACTTCTTTTATGACCTACGAAAGTCATGGTCCAAAATGCCCTAACCGATCTAAAATTTAATTTTCTCTTTAATACTAGTTATAAAAAAAAAAGGAAACAGTGTGCAATAATGATAAGGAGATGCTTCAACTACTTCTCGTAAATTGAATCAGCCCAATTGACTCATTAAAGAAGACAGCCATAAGTTAGATATCATTCCAACTCTTTTCATTGTCATTAAACATATCTCAACTCTCTCGACAACGTAACCAATTTCCCATACTTCTTAGCAACTTCTTATGACAACAACTTTTTTCCTTTATAGTGTAAACAAACAAAATATTTGATAAGATATCAAATTTACATATTTAGAAAATATATATGATATAGTGTCCCACTCCCATCTGTAGATCATTCTTCCTCTTTCGAGGAATTTACCCAAATCAAAACGATGATGATGTTAACTCTATTTTAAAATGATAAATAATTACTTGTTTGTCCTTTTCTCTTTTCTTTTTTTCTTTTTTTTTTAAGTGGACGTAATTATATTCACCATTCACTTTTTCTATTTGTAATTGCAAGCAAATAAAATGCATTCACTTACAGAACCATTTGGCCATGTGTTAACCTGTTGTCCTTGCTCTGCACATGCAATAGTCTGAAGTTTTGGATTGAAAATATACATATAGGAAAAGTTAGTTTTTGAAGTCACATAGATGACCAATTCAAACAATTATATTTTGACAAAAAATAATTTATTGACTCTAACTATAGAAAAAGAAAAACAATTATCAAATTATTTTGGGGAAAGTCCTATTAAAAACTTTCAAGATGGCAAGCACTTCTATTTTAATCCTTCAAAAAAAAATTTACTTCCATTTTAAACTTTGAAGATGAATTTTTGCTAATTTCAACCTTCAAAGTGGCATTTCGGTTCGTACCAACAATTCAAATCATAGAAAAGATAACTCCGTTGACGCAAAAAATTAACTATGTTGACAGAGCATTTAATATGTACACCATGTAAGCATGCTAATATGCCATATATATGCTAGTTGACAACCAAAATGACCTGAAGTTAATTTTTCTGTGATTTGAAGTGTCGATACGAATCGAAAGGCCACTTTGACAGTTTAAATTAACAAAAAAATTATTTTTGAGATTTAAAGTGGGAGTTAAAAATCGTAAGAGTTTAATGTATAAGTATTTGGGAGGTTTATTAAAACATACCAAATGTTAGGTAAAACGACTAGAATGCGTCAAAACTTTTTTTTATTACTAAATGTTTTTCATACCTAAACTGACCTTCTAGGCATTTGATAACAAAAACATTATTACAAAAATGTCATTACTATTTATTTCCACATCAGCGAAAAAGCCTAGGTGGTATAAGAACTGTCTACGTATATTATGAAAGTCTGCCGTTATTTTTCTTATCCTTATTTACGGCTAACTTATTAGAAGAGTGGCCGATTTAAGTGAACGGCTGACTTATAAGCATGTCGGCTGACTTATATGTCTTAATCTGCGAGAAGTCACGGCCGACTTAGTAAATTTTAGCTGATTTATAGGATATCGGCTGATTTATATATACACGACACGGCTGATATATGAGATATCGGCTGATTTATTGTCCAGTTGGCTGATTTATAAGAAATCGGCTGATTTATCTATACAGGACACGGCTGAGTTATGAAATTATGGGCTGACTTATTGCTATTACATGGCTGATTTTTAGGTTGGTGGCTGATTTATCGATAGTCCAGCTGACTTATTTGGCTAACTTATTTTCAAGCGGCTGACTTATGCGGCCGACTTATTTACTTTTACTGTAAATCTGGCATTAAAGGCCGATTTACTGATAAGTCAGGTAAACTACGGCTGATTAAGTAACGAAACATTAATTACTGTAATAGTATGCATTTGACGACTGGTTTATTGGATGTTGCGGCTGACTTATTTACTCTTACCTAATTTACTTGATGTTGCGGCCGATTTTTAGAAACTATTATAATTACTTGTATAGTATTTCATTGATGGTAGACTTATTGTTTAATACTGGCTGATTTATAGTGGCAGATTTATCCATGTCAGCGATGAATGAGCTCCATGTCAGTGATTTATCCATGTCAGCGGCTGATTTATTGATGTTATTGTGGCTGATGTACAACAATATTTATACTATTGCGGCTGATTTATTTATACTGTTACGGCTGATTTATTGATGTTAATGCGGCTGATTTGGAACAATATTTATACTATTGCGGCTGATTTATTTATACTGTTACGACTGATTAATTGATGTTATTGCGGCTGATTTATTTATACTGTTACAGCTGATTTATTGATGTTATTGCGGCTGATTTATTTATACTGTTGCGGCTGATTTATGGAGCTACTGAAGGATAAATATGTACCAAATGGTTTAGTACCAAACCACACCAAACCGAGCTCCACAAGCACCAAAATCTCAAACCATGCTCAACAAGCCAATGACAAAGTCCAAGGTAAGCTTATTATTTTAAAACAATTACATGTTCTAACTTCTTATAGGAACAAGGAAATAAATCAACTTTAATCCCAAATCAAAAGAAATCATGGCTGAAACATAAATATTTCTAGTTTTGTCTACATGAATGTTTGTATTTGCCAAGACAAGGATTATATTTGGTCTTAATGAATGTTTCGATTCTAGTCTTCATAAACCTCAATCTTTTTTGCTCTTATTGAATCACATTGTTTTAAATATAAGAATCATCAACAAAATCATTCATGCTAATACAATCCTCGTAAGTAAAATCCTACATCATATAAGTTTCACGAACCCAACAATGATCATACATCTAACGATAACAAGAATCATCATTTTCTTCATATTTGTTTTGGCTTCAGTAAAAAAACATTCTACTTTCTAAAAGACCTTTTTCTAGACCTTCATTAGCATCTGATCAAACACCATCTTCTCCATTAGTGTGAAAAGGAGATGACATTTGCATAGACCTTTTCCATAGTAGTCGAAAATACGAAGCCATGTGCTGTAAGTAAAAAAAATAAAAAAAATTAATAATTCAGCCGTAATATAGTAGTAAATCAGCCATGACTAAATCATAAATCGGCCATGACTGAATCATAAATCGGCCATGACTGAATCATAAATCGGTCATGACTAAATCATAAATCGGCCATGACTAAATCATAAATCGGCCATGACTGAATCATAAATTGGCTATGACGGAAAAAAATCAACATTCGGATTCGAACCTAAATTCAGATCTTGAACGAAATCAAACACATAAACTGAGAACATAAAATTCACTGATTATAACCTAAATTCATATATAAAATAAAATCATACATTGAAGAGAAGAAAAATAGGCAATTAAACTGCTAAGAACCCTCTCTACTCAGATCTAGAAATTGATTTTCAAACCTTCAGCGATTTTGGACAAACCACACCATTGTCTAACAGATCTAGAGCCGCTGAACACCAGCCACCAACCACCAGAACAGGAAGGTGAAGAACGGAGAAAATGAAGAGAGAAAGGAGAGAAGATTTGGGGGAAAAAAATGTTTTTGCTTCTTAAAGTTATTTTATTTTATGAAAAATAAATAAAAATGGCATCATCGTTAATAACTGTTTTATAAATATGTTAATAGATATTTCCTTAATTTTTTTGCTATTTGAGTAATTTGTCAATGTTTTGAGCTATTATAGTCATTTGGGCACTTTTCTGTTATGTTTGAGTAATTAGCTCTAAGTATTTGCCACCTTAGTGATTTTTTTGTGTATCGAACATTTTACTATATTTGTTTGTTCTCTTTTGCCACTCGTATAATTTTTTAAGAGTTGATTAGTGCGGTCCAATAATTGTGTTGGCTCGAAGCGAACTTTTTAAATTGTATTATAGGTTTTAATTATTGAAATTTTCAAAAATTATAATAGTTAAGAAAACATCGAACAAACTAAATTATTCTGCAGACCAATAAATCCTTTTAAATGACTTAAAATAATACTCATTAGCAAAATATACATCAAGATTTTAGTTGTCTGTGTCTAAGAACAACTAAAAATGAAAATATTATAATATTTTAAAACATTCATTTCAATAGTTGAAAAAGTAAGACGTAAATGAAAGAAAGAAATCTAAAACTTGTGTATGATTATTTATTTCAAATTTTAGAATCAAAAAGAAATGGAAAATGATAGAAAATGGATATAGACATAAATGAAAGAAAGACAGAAAACAAAATATTAGAAAAGTAAAATAAGACATTGCAAGCACACAAAACTTCAAAACAAATCACCTAATTCAGATATTCTTAACACGGTAGTCTCGCTTCGTTATCAAGAAAACCCAAAGCTCAAATTGTTTTATAGTAGTTTCAAGCCAGTAGGAGTGTCCAATAACACTTGACTCTTTTTTTAATCTTCACCACTATGTAAATAATTTTGTTGTTGATTAAAACATTTAAAATTAAAAAAAAAACTTCATATATATATATATATATATATATTAAAAATTAGTATTATAACCCGTCCTATGGACTGTCAAAAGTTTTTTAAATATTTTTATGTATTTGGTAAAATCAAATTTATTTACTTTGTTTTAAATACATTTTAGGTTTGTTTTAAATGCATTTATATTGGACAAATACTTTACCCTAAAAACCCAGAATTATTCAGATGCAAACAAATCAAATATGCTTGAAATTGATTTAATAAGAAGAAAGTTTTTTTTTTGTTAAAATTCTTTGGGTTTAATACCTTTTCATCCACCAAAATAATTTTCATGCCAAGAATTGATTCAGCTTTATCATTAAGATGGAAATCACAATTCCGAGTTATTGGAGCTCTAATCTTCTATTTTGTTTTAAAGAATTTAGTTCAAAAACTGAACTAAAATTCAAAGACATCTTAAACATGATGGATAACAGATGATTAGTATGAAATAGAGATGAGAGAAAGAAGACTTGAAAAGATTGAGAATGAAGAAGAATACAAAGGAAGAACAAAATAGAGAGAAAATAAGTTATAAATAAAAATAATAATAAATTGTGGCATATACTTAGAATGTGGTTTAGTGGAAGATATTTTAGAATTTTAGAAAAAGGGAAAGAGAAAATGAATTATAGAGAAAAAGGAATGAATTTTTATAATTTAAATTTTGCATATCATTTACAATTTTCAGCTTCTAATAGTTTTTAGTTTTTTTATTTTTTTCTTGCATTTAAATCGAAAAAAATCTATGTGGCATATTTCTATTGGATAAGTGACTTGTTTTTTATAATATAAATGATATGCTCATTCAAGTAGAATAAGAGACTAATCAATTAACCTCCAAAAATTCTTTTATATTGGATGATCATAAGCCGTGACTTGAGTGCCTTGTCCTCCGAATAACCCCTATTATTTTATGTATAGAATATAAAAAGATCAAATAAATTATAAAAATATGTATTGTTAGTAAAGTTTAAAGTGTAAAACATTTATATCAACATGTGAAATTAGTATTATCTTAAAAAAATGATTGCTTGTCAAGACTAAATCTAAAATTTACAGTTAATTTGTATAGTCTTTAGACCACCACGTAAAAGTTGCATGTGTTTTCCTTTTTTCATCGAGTCAAGTGGTTTTTAATCACATTTTTTTCTTCTAAGTAGTGTATTTTTCTTTTAATTTAAATGATGATTTAGATTTGTTTTTGTTTCACTAAATAGGATGTCAAGAGATTTTTCAAGTCTCAATGCAAAATATTAAATTAATAAAACATTATGATAATTTTTATTCTCCAGTATATTTTTTCATTGGCCAACATGTATTTAGTTAGATTTTAAATTATATTTTTAATATAGAAAACTTAGTTAGTTTCTTAAATTTTGTGTGTTTATAAAAAATATATGATATTATGAAGGAAAGTGAATTATTATTTAAGAGTTCAAACCCAATAGTTGTTGGAGATTTAGATGATTCACTACAAGAAGCCATTTCCGACCAACCATGTGGTCGGAAAAATTAAGACTCAATTCCGACTAATTTACGAGAAAATTTAATTTCTTTGGAAATTGATCGACAATTTATGACCGATAATATATAGTCAGAATTTACTCAAAAAAATTAGTTAGAATTTCGTCCAAACAAAATTGGTCAGAAAAATGTTATCATTGGGTTAATGACACATGGTCCTACATTGGTCGAAAAACTTTTAGCCATTTTAACTTGATCGTTGCAACATTTAGACCAATTCCCGACAGAAATAATATCTATATATCTCCTCCCCCTTTCTTTGCAAACACACACGAAATACTAAAAAATAAAATAAAACTATATGGCATGTCATTCTATTTATCGTGTAAAGGAGTGTATGTATTAACGTATTGATGAAGATACCAAAAAAATTCGACAAGAGTATAAGGAAAGATTTCGTCAGCTCATGCAATTTGTAAGTAATCAATATATTTTGCAGGAACAAGGTATGCTGACATGTTTTGTGTGAAATGCGATTATGAGAAGTTTGTTAAAATAGTTTTAGTTTGGAAACATTTACACCATAGGAGATTTACGCATGTTATGTATGATTATCATATGGAGAATCTACAATAAACATGATCCACGATGGCCAATTTTTCTGTACCGCGATGAGCCGGCCTGTTAGGACTGCGGTCTAAATAGTTATTTTCAAGCACGTCCCACTATGTTTAGAAGGTTAGTCCACCAGCCCGCAGATTTAATATTTATATTAAAATAATTAAAAATATAAATATTTTTAAAAGTAAAAATTAATAACTTTAAGTAAAATATATTTTTAATATATTTTTGTAGATATTATAATCTTATACATTACACTTCTTTGATTATCACAATATTTCATGTATTATATTTTAGGAACTAGGTAAAAATATTGATTTTATACATAATTTATTTATTTTTATTAAAAATGTGTAGTCTATGGACTAATATGCCATTCCACTTATAAAACCAGCTAAATTCGCAATTGTTTACGGTCTAGCTTACTAGGCCTAGTTTTTAGAAAAATTATAATTTTATATTCATACTCGTCCCTGAACGATGAGATTAGAAAAAGTCTACATGCTTATGTCAATTTTGACACTCCTAAATCAATTATCTATTCTTTGTACCAACTAATCTTTTTGGTCAAAATACACATTGAATTGGCTCTAATGTTTAGAGCATCTACAATAGAGACCCAAAACATTGTGTTTTCTCGTGTGGGATTCACCATTTTTTTTTTTACTTTAAAGAAAAAAAATTTTAATTTTTTATTGTCGCGACGAATCACGTCGCGACACGTGTTAAAAGGGGGAAGACACAATGTTTTTTCGAAAACACAAAATATAATGGGAAGACACAAATCCACGTGGGACCCACGGGAAGACATCCACGTGGGTCTCTATTGTGGATGGTCTTAGTCAAACCATCAGTTGTCATGTCAATTTTCACGTCAAAATCAGGGCAATCTTTAACAAAAAAAATATCAGGGCAGTATCCAAGCAAAACAAAATGTGTTTTTTTCTCAATTTTTTTTTTTGTTTAGTTTGTACAGTTAGTAAAAAAAAATCTTTTTAAAAATAAAATTTCAATATTTTAGTTTTGCTGTTAAAGATAAAATCATGCACTAAATTTTTAATTTCAAAATTTCGTTTTTCCTTTTTATTTAAATGAAGTTTAAGTTTTCCCGTTATTTTAACTACATATATACAAACAATCTATTAGAAATAGAAAAAGATAAGCGTACAAGAATTGAGTAGTAATTATACAATAATATGTTTATACTGGATGCATATGTGACTCGATCACCATAAAGAGCAAACCAAGGTATGACCAGGTGAAGAAATCATCCATTACACTATCTTCTCAATGTTTATCACATAAATAATATGGTTAGTTTGTAATCATCCATTAGACTATCTTCCATCACTTTTTATAATATTTTTCATCTGAAAAATCAAAATCTTCTCCATGAAGACATGGGAAAGCAAGTATCAAGATATTTCAATCATGTTTTAAGAAGCAACAATACAACTGCACGTTTGTTAGCTAAACATATGATTTTTCCAATAATATTTATTTTCAAATTGTTTTTACCCTCCAGTTTGGTTAACAAATTATTTGTATCGTGATTTTATTTGTTTTCGATAATAATATAGTTATTTACCGTACAATATATATATATATATAACATATATACACCACTCTATTGTGGTGTAGTAAACTGAAGTTCATTAATGAGAAAGTAGACTTAAGAACAGAAAATTAAGATCAAATAATTTGGACTTAAATTAAATTATGTGATTATATAACATCGAGCAAATTGTTTAAGAGGTTAGCACAGTCTTAACTTCCAAATTTATTTCATTGTAAAGTTATAAACCAAACCAAACGAAAGTAAATAAACCTATCGTTTTTTAACTAAACCGATCGAACCAAACAAAATTAACCTCATTAGAAAAGCAATTTTAGGTTTCAATCTGTTTTACAGTTTGAAAAGATTCTACTAATCACAAAAATATTAAGAATCAATTGAGAAGGTTTTAATATATATTTTATAAACTATCATCTTACGCTCATTATTTGATTTAGCACTTGTTTTCGATGAACAAATAAAAGGGTTGTTAATAGACACTGAAACTAATATTTTCAAAACCTAGTTTCTCATATTCTGGAAAAAATCAACGAATCTATAGTCTCTACTCTCTATCAACTATCGCTGTATGCCTGCATCATTGTGTGACTAGACTAAAGAGTAAGTAAACCCTTTACGGTCCCAAGTTCGATTTGAAAACGCAAGAGCTATTAGTACAGCAACTAGGTTACGCTGTAAAATAGGGTTTCTCAAAAACTTTTTTTGATTAATAGAAAATATGTCTACAAGGTTTCTCTTTAACCTATTTTCTATTCTCTCAATCTCTTGTTCTTTGATCACAACCCGATCAAGAACAAGAACTCTCTCTAAACCCTTAGCCTTCTTTAAGTCTTTAGCTTATTATTTATTTGAAGCTAACACTTAATTGCTTAGGAATTATCTCTCTGTTTGTGCTAAACGTTTCTAAAGTCTTAGCATCCTATTTATACTAATAGGTCGTGGCTATACAACAAACCAATTTCCTATTCTAAAACTAATAGGAATAGACAAAAAAAAAAATTCTTTATAGATTAGGAAATTGTCCTTTTGTCTTTGTATTTCCTTATCCTTTGTAAAAAGAAATTCTTCATGCTTCTAGAATCTTCTCCAAACTTGTAGTATATGTAGCTATCCACCTTTAGACCGATAATGATGATTTCCAAAAAGCCCATTTCAGATTGCTCTGATCTGCTAAACTACTTTGTATGGTACTTTGACTTAGTACAATAACTCAACCAAATGTTGCTTCTTCACCATTTTCCATTATGTGCAAATGAATGTTAGGCCACTTACTCAATTGGATTTCGGATTTTCCGGTATATATATTTTCTATATTGAGGTTAAGGGAAAAATTCTTATTAATGAGCATGTTCACACATAATAAATAAATAAATAATATTCTGAATTAATATATTAACCGATTATGTCATTCTACAAGATGAATGACAAAAACAAAATGAAACGCGTATTTTCATCAAATTTTCCAATTAAATTAAAGTTTCTTGCTCTTATTTCACACATGGACACATTTTTTTTACACTATTCCATAATTCTACCATATTTTGCCAACCGAAACTTAAAAAAAAAGAATTCAATACTCCTTCAGTTCCACAAAAATGAATTTTTAAGGTTATGCACACATTAAGAAGCTTTTGACAAAACTTAAAATACTCATACTTTATAATTAAATATTATTATTTTTTTTTACTTTATCTCTAATTAATAGGAGCAAAACAAGAAATGTTACATAACTTTTGCATAGAAAACAAAACATATATCTTTATCAAACAATTTTTTTTTCTAAAACACCTATATTTTAGAAACTGAGGGAGTAAAATATAATTGATCCGGAAACCGAAACTGACAAATTGTCAAAAAAGCGACTCGTAGCCTTTGACATAACAAAATTATAATAAATGCAAACATAAGATCCCAAACTACACCTTATTAGAACGGAGAAAATTTATAAAGAGTGACATAACTCACTCCAACTACGACCAGTACAAGTAGTTGGCAACATTAACTACCTCTCACCAGCTACCAAACCCAATCCCCACAATATTACCATAACTCTCATATAACTACACAAATTCATATTTACATTTTTTGCCAACACAACGCCCCTTATAAGATATACCCTTCATCATCCTATAGATCTCAATCACATAACCAACCTCAAGAAAAACTAAGAAGAAATGGGTAGATCCAACGAGCAAGATCTACTCTCTACCGAGATCGTTAACCGTGGGATCGAACCATCCGGTCCTAACGCCGGTTCACCAACGTTCTCGGTTAGGGTCCGGAGACGTTTGCCGGATTTTCTTCAGTCGGTGAATTTAAAGTACGTGAAACTTGGTTATCACTACCTCATAAACCATGCGGTTTACTTGGCGACCATACCGGTTCTTGTGTTGGTGTTTAGTGCTGAGATTGGGAGTTTAAGCAGAGAAGAGATTTGGAGGAAGCTTTGGGACTATGATCTTGCAACTGTCATCGGGTTCTTTGGTGTCTTTGTCTTAACCGCATGTGTTTACTTTATGTCTCGTCCTCGTTCTGTTTATCTCATTGATTTCGCTTGTTACAAGCCATCCGATGAACTCAAGGTAACACATCAACCTTTTCATAAAGGAAATTGTCTAAATTAAGTTTATTTAGAAATTAATAATGTATGGATAAGTCATAGGGATGCTCTGAAACCTCAAAAATGACGAACCAAACCTAAATAAACGAATTTGTTTTTTTTTTGTGTTTTTTTTTTAAAAGGCAATAAGATAGAAATAAACAATTTGTTGTGCCTTTTGTTCGTTTAGTGATTATTGTTTCTAAAGCTTTCGATTTTGGTTATGTTGAATCTAAAACAAATGATCTCGTAAAATTCTCAAAAAATTAGATAACCTAAAAATATGGATTCGAAGGAAACCGGTTCGACTAATGTATTTTAATTCGATTTCTGTATTTTAAATTTAAACCTTATCTAATAGGAGTAATCTCTTGCCAAAAAAAAATCTTATTTAATTAGATGACTTAATCGAAGGAAATGGATAGGAAGGATTCATGAGAGTATTAAATGAATCTGAACTAAACCAAACCAAACCAAACTCTGTTTAGTTCACGTTATCTCCGGTTTAATCTTTTCGAAACATGATTTTTAATTGGTTCAGGTGACAAAAGAAGAGTTCATAGATCTAGCAAGAAAATCAGGAAAATTCGACGAAGAGACTCTCGGTTTCAAGAAGAGGATCTTACAAGCCTCAGGCATAGGCGACGAAACGTATGTCCCAAGATCAATCTGTTCGTCTGAAAACATAACAACGATGAAAGAAGGACGTGAAGAAGCCTCAACGGTGATCTTCGGAGCTTTGGACGAGCTCTTCGAGAAGACCCGTGTCAAACCAAAAGACGTAGGTGTTCTTGTGGTTAACTGCAGTATCTTCAACCCAACACCATCGTTGTCAGCAATGGTGATTAACCATTACAAGATGAGAGGGAACATACTTAGTTACAATCTTGGAGGTATGGGTTGCTCTGCTGGAATCATAGCCATTGATCTTGCTCGTGACATGCTTCAATCTAACCCTAATAGTTACGCTGTGGTTGTGAGTACTGAGATGGTTGGGTATAATTGGTACGTGGGACGTGACAAGTCAATGGTTATACCTAATTGCTTCTTTAGAATGGGTTGTTCAGCTGTTATGCTCTCTAACCGCCGCCGTGACTTTCGCCATGCTAAGTACCGTCTTGAGCATATTGTCAGGACTCATAAGGCTGCTGATGACCGAAGCTTCAGGTTTGGTTCATTTCAGTTTTGATTTGGTTTTATATATTTATGACATAGTAAGTAACTTTGTGTATGGTTTTTTAGGAGTGTGTATCAAGAAGAAGATGAACAAGGGTTTAAGGGTTTGAAGATAAGTAGAGACTTAATGGAAGTTGGAGGTGAAGCTCTCAAGACCAACATCACTACCTTAGGTCCTCTTGTCCTTCCTTTCTCCGAGCAGCTTCTCTTCTTTGCCGCTTTGCTCCGCCGAACTTTCTCACCCGCCGCCAAAACAACCACCACAACAACCTCTATTTTCTCTTCCATCACTGCGAAAACCAATGGAGTCAAGTCTTCCTCATCTGATATGTCCAAGCCATACATCCCGGACTACAAGCTCGCCTTCGAGCACTTTTGCTTCCATGCAGCAAGCAAAGTAATTCTCGAGGAGCTTCAAAAGAATCTAGGGTTGAGTGAAGAGAACATGGAGGCTTCTAGGATGACTTTGCAGAGGTTTGGAAACACTTCAAGCAGTGGAATCTGGTATGAGCTGGCATACTTGGAAGCCAAGGAAAGTGTTCGTAGAGGAGATAGGGTTTGGCAGATTGCGTTTGGATCAGGTTTCAAATGTAACAGTGTGGTGTGGAAGGCAATGAGGAAGGTGAAGAAACCAACCAAGAACAATCCCTGGGTGGATTGTATCAACCGTTACCCTGTGGCTCTCTAAATGATATTCTTCTTAATCAAATCATGTAAGATCTCTAATTATGAGACAATTTGGTTGAGGTCTTTCTTTGTTGTTGGATAATAGGAGTTGTTTACTGATCATTCGTATCTAAGTCTCCTATACGAATGGATGGTTAGAGTTCAGCTTCATCTTGTTTTATTTTTTGTTTGTTTTATTTGACCTTCATAAACTTTTGAGAGATTAAAATACTCTTCTTTCGTTGTTTTTAATGTTTCAAAGTCAAACAATTGTTTTTTTTTAAAATACAATCTATATAGTAATAACTTTATCTGACAAGTATACGAATATACTTGCACGAAATAATAAACAAACATAACTTTCGGCTGAGTAAACCATCTTTATGTGATTTAATTATTTGAGTAGTGACTAGTGAGGAAGCCGAGAGCTCAATATAGACTGTTCTTTAGGGGGTTATTGGTATTGTTAATTTCTAAAAGTATTTAGAATTTCAAGATTCTAATGTTACTGGTCTCATGGTCTGTGGATTATTATATTAATTATTAAAAATATTGTGTTATTGGTGTGAGGATTTCGTAATTCATCAAAAATCTTGGGATATTGGTGTGTTGATTTTCATTTCCTTATAAAACATTTGTTATTTTTTTAAAGTTGAATAACAAAAACAAATGTTTTATAAATCCTAAGTTTTTATTAAAGAAATTTATTGTTTGTTAAAAAAATAAAAACCTAATGATCAAAAGTATGTATGGGCCTAACCTTCTGTTTCCGCAGAGACGTAAATTAAAAGTCCATAAAAAAACTTGGCCCAGGCCCACTAAGGTTCATAGTCAAGTCATGACGCCGTTCTTGACTTTTGATTCATTTGACAAAGACTTCCTCGTGGATTTCCCATAAAGAAAGCAGAAATCAACATCATAGGCCAGGGACGAAGAAGAAGAAGGAGAAGAAGATAAAGAAAATGGAGTCATCTATGTCGCAAAAGTCCACTCTTGTTTATGCTTCTCTCCTCGGAGGTATCAATCTGAATCGGTTCCTTCTTCGGTTTTCAAATGATTTCATTGACTTGATCCAAAATCTTGTTGACTATGTGCGCGGTAATTAGTTAGGATATAGAAATGTTTTGCTCATGGAATTTACAAAAATTGTATATATATATAAGGTAAATCACAAAACGACATATTCGATTTGATCATGATCTAAAATATAAAATAGTCTTAGTACGAGTTTGAGTTTTTGTATATTGGAGGTTGTTTCTTATATCTGAGCTAGTTCTTCATTTGTTTAATGTTATATGCTTCGATCTTGCTTTCGAGTTTTTTTTTTCTGTGTAACCGGTTAAGTCTCTGTCACTAGTTTTGAAAAATGTACTTAGTGTGAGATTATGAAAACAGATAATTTCATAATGCAAACAGTTTGTGATTTTCTTGGCATAGTTAAGTTTTTGCTAAATGGATAATTTTATGTGTGATTATTTTCTTCATAGTTTGTTTCTTTTCGGCTAATTCAATAGTCATTTGTAAACTATCTGATGAACTTAGAGTCGACGAGGTTGGTAATTAAAGAAATTAGAGAAACTAGAGGTAGGAATTATAATACATCAGCATGGATGGATATTACCAATAGAGCCTATAGTATTGGTGGGAATGTTTTGCTGTGGACTAGCTTTTCTCAATTAAGAAAAAATCTACATTTTGATAATTAGTTTATGAGATTGCTAAATATTGCTTGTCAGCAGAAACTAGATGGGCTTTGTAATGTGGGGTTATTATTCTGATAATAATGTAGCATGTGTTGTTGTGTGAGCAAATGTGTTAGTTGTTAACTATAATGATAGAAACTTGTTCTATTGTCTTGATCTATCCAGAGTTAAGAATGTTTAGGAGGTTGTATCCAAATTGCAAGTGTTGAGTTAGATCATTGTAAATAGTGATATTATGTCGTGGCGTAAGGTTTGAAATCAACTTTTGTGTGTGACTGTTCGGTTATAATGTTTTCAGTAATGGTGTATATCTATCTATACGTTTTCTTTCATCCTTTACTGAGTGTAGTAATAGATCTTTCCTTGATGCAATTTATTTACCAATCCGTCATCTTCGTGTAGCATATATATAATGTTTGGACTCATGGCAATTGTTGTGGCAGCTGGTGGGTTGATGGGTTACCTAAAACGTGGAAGCAAGATATCGCTAGTCGCAGGAGGAGGATCAGCTGCGTTGTTCTATTATGTATACAAGGAGCTCCCAGTAAATCCTGTATTAGCATCTTCCATTGGCATTGGTAAGGGAATATAAGATAATCTCTCTATTTGGCCCATGATAGTCTCTGCACTGGTCTATGTAAGTCTAAGCTATGTACATAAGTGATGGGGATTTTATGTTGTGATTATGCAGTGGGGTCAGCGGCACTGACAGGGATGATGGGATCGCGATATCTAAGGACGAGGAAAGTGGTCCCGGCTGGAGTTGTGTCGATTGTGTCACTGGTGATGACTGGAGCTTACTTGCATGGCCTTATTCGCTCAAGTTGAAGCCTCTCTCTCTACCATTTTATCTTCCCAATATTGTTAAAACTTTTTGGTGTTCTGAAATTGTTGTACATTAATGCTTTGTGATGATGTTTCTTTACCTTGATCAACGAACGGGATTAACTTAAATGAAAATCGGCGATTTTTTTTTAAGATAAGTATTATAATAATGTGTTTTACTGTTAATACTCCCTTTGTTTCTTTTAGAGGTTTTTTTTGTTACAAAATAAGTGTTGTTTTGGATTGCCAAAGCAGATTTTAAATAAAATTTATTTTATTACTCCTATAATTTTAATGTGATAACCAATGAAAAAACTTATTTAGTGTATTAATGAAGGGTAAAAAAAAAATTTGAATGTTTTTTTAATTTGTGTGCTAAAACCTAAAACAACAAGTAAAAATGAAACAGAGGAAACAACAAGTAAAATGAAACAGAAGGAGTATTGTCTATGGCTCAATTGGTATTGATACCATTTCATATTTTATAATTTTTTTTAGATATTACCTTTCATAACAGCTTTCAACCACTAACATTTATTAAGTTTATTAATATTTTCTCATTCTTCCCCCTTCCTTCATCTTCTTCCCCGACTTTTTCTCTATTTTCTTTGCAACTTTTTTTGTTTTTTCTCTTAATTTTCATCTTCCAACCGATTTTATAGATGATTTAAGCATAATCCCGGCGGCTATCAATATTTTAGCATTTAATCGAAAATTAATCGCTGATTTGACCGAGTTTTAGAACCTAATACCCTCAAAGGGTTAATAGTTTTTCTTTTGGGAATTTTTACTACCATATATTTATATATATATATTTTTTAAAATAATTAATGTTTTGGACTACTTCCCAATCTAGATATATGATGGAACATATTGTATTGGATAAATTAATAAAATATGATAAACACCATCATATAGATAAACAACAACGTATAAGAAGAAAACGTGGACATATTTAAAGACGCATTCCAAGTTTTAGTGAGGTCCGTTTGTGCTTCAGGAATAAAACTTATAGGAGGAGGGGGGCTGGAGGGGGAGATGAGATACTCTTCGGGGGTGGCGGGGGAAAGGGGTGTGGAGGGGGAGACGAGATACACTTCAGGTGTGGCTGGGGTGCAGAGCCGGCGTTAAACACATTTTTATGAAACATTTGAATGTGGTCTCACTTTTTAGGGGGCCTTCACAAAAAAATTTATATATATATGTATATATATTTTAGTTGACGTCAAAGAGTGAAAAAATATATATATGAAAATGATGAGTAATGTATTAATTTTCGTATAAATATTTGATAAAATATTGTGTGGATCTCAAATTATTATTATTTAAATATTACAATATATTATTTAATTAAAAAAGGGAAATTTAAGTTAACCTCGTTCTTTATGTGACTTCTCATTTTTTTCTCTTCTTTTGGTTTTAGAGAGGTAATATTTTCTCAAAAAAATCTGAATCGTTAATTTATTATAAGGCAAAAAGCTACTTGAATTTTCTTGAGAGAAAAGAGAAAAAATCATGGTTAAAAATATAGATTATACAAGTTTGGAAGATGATTTCGCAGAGAAAAATAGAAGAAGTATTGTTTTTAGAAGCTTTAAATTGTTGTTATTTTTTAAAGATATTATTGTAGTTTTTTTTTTAACTTTAGTTTTGTGGAGACTGAAATTTTTGTTATTTTTATTAAGTAATTGAAGAATTATTTTTTCGTTTGGGGTCCCAAATTTCTCAGGACCGGCTCTACGGGGGTGAGAGGATTCTCGAATTCGGGTGTGGGGGAACTAATCTTCTTCATATTCTCTTTAGCTTTTCGATAATACGGTATAACTCTTGTCCCAGATGAATCACCAACTGGCTGTCTTGGCACAACTGTTCTCAGAATGCGCTTTTGGACCATCACTTGATCAGCATGGTTTGTTTCTTCTGCACCAACAAGATATATCAGAGTGTCAAGTTTGATAAATTTAGTCATACTTTGTCATTTCAGTCCAGTTAAACCAAACTTAATACTAAATCAGATCGTGGTACAACTAAAATTGTTTTAAAGATATTTTGATAGAATACAAAGTAAGAGCTAACAAATAAAGTAAAATAGTAATAACTTCGGAATGTTTAAAGACAAAAAGAATACTCACTGAGTTTGCCAATTTCGTTTTCAG
>CM051374.1:10487924-10512924 GCA_028015245.1 Cardamine occulta
TAAATTTTAATAAATTAGAAATTAAAATGATGATTGCATTGGTTGTAATTATGGGTATTAGATCTTTACTTTACATAGAGTTATAAAGTAACTAAAATGATATTTACATAAGAGTTATAAAGTAAAATGATAATAGCAATGGTTGTAACTAAGGGGCTATTAGATTGTTAACTTAAAAACACTTCTAAATATGTTACATAGAATTTGAGAAAATAGCCAAAGCCCCCAAAATTTTATTGAATCCCTTATGTAAAAAAGAAAACCCAATTAACTTAGAAAAGAAAAAGTTATAAACTAGGTAAAATGTCAAAAGTTGGTCGCAAGATACAAATCAAAAAAATAACTAGAAACAATTTCTTTTTACTTTTAAGAAAAATTCATTTCAAAGCAACAACTGCTTCTTCTTCTCTCTTTATTTTTGGTTTTATTGCTTCTTCGTTAGCAATTTTTACAAAAGCAAAGTTTTTCTTTTTCTGGATGGTGTTTTTTTTTAATAACAAGTACTACTATAAAAAAATTGGAGCATAAAAGAGAAATCGATGTGATTGGTAGTAACATATTGTAAAACGATTTAAAAAATACTATATTTATATTTGTAAATTTGAAAAGTACCATATATAGATTTTTTTAATGATAATTATTGTGTATCCCTTTATTTAAGTTTATATTTTTATAACTAACATTAAAATTTACAAAGATCGTTAATTTATTACAGTTTGAAAATAAATATTATTAAATATGATGACATACAATGATTAAAACTCAAAAAAATTGGATCAACAAAATAGAATTTCTCACAATTTTAGGAAGATACTAGATTTGGACTCGCACTTACCTGCGAGGTTATATTTGTAAATATATTTATTTGGTATAACAAATTAACCATCATAACTTGAACTCAAACCTGTTTGTTTTTCAGTTTTGTTTCAATTAAATTTATAAATGTTTGAATAATTAAAATAAAAATGACTTTTTACCAGTGTTATTTGAAACATATACCAATCCAGCAGTCGAACCAAGATCGAACGTACTCGGATCAGTGGTTGGTTAGGTTTCTATTAAACTCGTGAACTATCCAACAGAATATAAAACTGTTAAAAATTATTTAAATCCGTTTGAAACAAAAATAATTATTCATGGATGGGCATAATTCCCGTTACGTTCTATCATGCCTCATTCTATCCTATACACATTCTTAAATTCCAGTCGCATAAGGGAATATATTCCTGATTAGACATAAATTTTGAACTATCAAACATAAATTTCTGAAATTATGTCTAGGACAAACACATATATAATTTATAGTATATTTATATATCATATGATATAATAAAAATATTACAAAATTATTTGGCTTCTTTATGCTTATTATTTTATATTTTTATCTATGTTAGATTACGTTTCTTTGTTTTTAAAAATTTAGCTATTAGAAAACATACTTTACTGTCTTTCATTTTCTATTTTGAATATGTTTATGCTAGATAAATTGAAAAAAAAAACATGCTACATATATGAATACAAGCATTAATTTATTTGAATTGTAACATGTTGTAAGAATATTTTCTTGGGAAATTTATGCTATCACCCTGTCTTGTTTCCTTCCATCCTATTTCCGTTCCATAATTCATATTCTCGTCCTTTTCCCTTAAAATCATATTCTAAAGTTACATTAATATTTGGCTAGATATAATAACTATTTATAATACGTTTTAATATTTTTATACAATTACAATTCAATTTAGTGATCTTCAATAGCTAAATTCAATCTTCTACTGACATTTATTTAGATATCTGAAAGCCAAATTCCCGTTGAATTTTAATACTATCATGGTCCTATTAAAATCATAGGCATGAAAATATTTTATGACAAATTCTTATGTGCTCATATATACCACACTAAACTCTTCTGAAGCTAAATCATCGCCATATAGTTTTCTTCCTCGATCTTACGTGTTGCAAGATAGTAAACTGCACCAATTATGCTCCAATCAAGGTGCATAGTATCATGATTACTTTTTTCAATGGGTATGTGGGAAGTGCTATAGATTATGCTTCTCCAATATCCTTCTTCACATGCAATCCCTAGTGTAAAGACATGTTGTTCTCCATATACATTTTTTTCATTACTAATCCTCAACCACAAAAAAAAGTCCTGCTAATAGGATTTGTACATATATACATTACAAATAATCAATATTTCAGTGATGGTACATATTACTCAAATAGTTTAAAGATAACTAGTATCTTTAAATCTAGGATAAGAGTTCTATGTTTGAAGTTTGCAAACCAATGGGGTTATTATTATTGTTTACTTATAATTTCAGATAAATGTAGCATGCATAGCTAACTAGTTATCTTTCGCTATTGCATGTTACCATAAGTATTATCACTATTAGTCTATATAGTTTAGGGTATGTATGTTATGTGTTGACGGTTTAAATAGCTTCATCAAATCAGTATTTAAATTTTTAAAGTAAGATACATTTAAGCTAACTAGAATTATGGCTAGCATTTTAGTTCTCAGACAACTTTATAATTAAGCCGATTGAACATTATTAAACATTGATAAGATAATAATATATTGATTTAAAGCGGAATAACTATATTAGTAAAGACTGAAAAATTATATTATTATCTCGAGAAAAAACTTCATTGCCAAGATAATGATATAACTTTCAATCTTTAAAAATTGGGAAATTTTTAATAAAGGGACATTTTTGAAAATTTATTGTCAAATATGGGCTCTTTAGTTCAAATTTTACACCCTATATGTCCATATGTCAAAAACCTTATTTAGTGTAAAAGGTTTTTTTTTTATCATTCAAGATGTCAAAGCTTTGCCTTATATACAAAATATTAAACCTAGGTATATATATGTAATTACCCAACTATACAAAAGTAATTAACTAATTACAGAATAAGGCTATAAGCCCGCCAATACCCCCTCCCCCTTTTTTAAGTTGGAGTATGTTGATCATAAATACCCAATTTAAGCAAGAAATTATCGAACTCTTTCAATTCTAACGCTTTGGTGAGTATATCCGCAAGATGCTGTTTAGACGGTACATGCTTAGGTACAATCATAGCCCGAACAATCTTATCACGGATAAAATGGTAATCCTTCTCAACATGTTTTGTTTTCTCATAGAAAACCGGATTCTTGCTGAGATGAATAGCCAATTGATTACCACAGTATAAAGGAATATGTGTAGTACAATCAACTCCAAGTGTCATAAGCAACTCCTGTAACCATAAAATATCACTCACTGTATCCACCATCGCCCGATAATCAGCTTCACACGAAGAAGGAGACATGTGTCCTGCATGTTTCATAACTTTTTTTGAAAGGATCAATCTCAATAATTGGCCCTTCAAAATAATACGAGATCAATCATATTTTAAAACAAAATATATTTGTTAACGTTCTAATTTTTTTTTTACTAACTCAAATCAAGTTACCCATTCTTTGGCAAAAATGCCACATTTAATAGTTTGGAACCTTCACCATTGATCCCTTTGACCCAGCATATGAGCTGCAAACAAAGGCAAAAACGAATGAAGAGTGGGAGTATATTTGCTTGCCTACCAATTTCACGTATGAGAAGTTAATATTTACACAACTCTATACTCTCAATGTTTCATGTATTGAAACATATGTTTTAGAAATTTATTTTTGGTTTAGTATAATTGATCTTCTCACATTTCTATGAAAAAGTTTGAATGTATTTTTTTAAGTTTGGATGTATTTGATTTATCAAAGAAAAAAGTATAAATTTTGCTTTTATAACTATTTATATTTTATTACTGATTGAATCGTATTTACTATTTTATAGTGTAAACGTTTTAAAAATAAATCATTCAATTTATTTATTAAATCTTGTATTTTTAACTAAAACATCAATTCCAAGTTTGGAAATTTGTTCAATCACTTCTCGCCATATGCTCGCACTCCGACAATTTGATTCACACCCTTCTATGCCGACAATTAATAACCCAAAAGAAAAAACAAGATGTGGTTTATTTTCGGCGGCCAGCCCATTCGCTTCTAACTACGAGAATTCCGCATAATTACTAGCATGCGGTGCAGCCAACTCCCAAGTGTATAGGGGTTTGTGGGGTTGTGCTAAGCTCTGGGGTGTTCCTAGGTTGGTTAGAAGCCTTGTGGTCACTTGTGGAGCTTTAGCTAGAGTTTGCTAAGCTTGTGGTGGTTAGGGAACAATGGAATTATGCTTGTTGTGCCTTGTTAAGCTTTGATTGTGAGTTATTATGCTTTCTTGGTGATTGGGTGTGTTGTGGTATCTTGGTGATTCCATGGTTTGTTAGGAGTGTTTCCCTAGTTTCTTGGTGTGGTATTGCCTTGCTTGGTGTGTTTTGGTTGTGGTTTAGAGGTTTGGCCTTAGGATTGTGTCAAGGCTAAGTTATGAAGTTTAGGAAAATCGGAGTGGCTATCGACTAGAGCTGGTCGATAGAGCGAGGTCGATGAATCCTGTTGGACGCTTTTCCTAGTGGTTATCGACCAGATGTGGTCGATAGAGCATGGTCGATAGGGGGTATTGACCGGATTAATCGATAGATAGGTCGATGAATTCTTCAGGTGGATTTTAGGATGGCTATCGACCAGGTGTGGTCGATAGAGCGAGATTGATAGGGTGTATCGACTAGGGCAGGTTGATAGGTTGGTCGATAAATCCTGCTAGACATTTTTCCTAGTGCCTCTTGACCAGGTGTGGTCTATAGGGTGTGGTCGATAGGGGGTATCGACGGTGTTGGTCGATATAGTATGGTTAATAGTGTATGATCGATCGATCCAAGGTATGGATCAATCGATCATGTTGTTATGTGGCTTGTGTTTTAGCTTTTATTGATGTTATGAATTGCTAGATGGTTAGACATTGATGTGTTTGATTAGCTCTGCATGAGATTGCATGTTTAGCTGATTATTTGAAGTAATACGTGATGTTATTATTTCGTATTGGTGTAGTTGTTTGAATTGTGTGGGCTTTCATATAACCTGTTGTTGGGAGGATCAATCTCACTAAGCGTTTGGTTTACCAAATGTTGAAGCATCATTTTTGTCAATACAGGTAAAGATAAGGCATGATCGTGGAATCGAGGCAAGGAAGGAGAGGATGATTAGGACCGGTAGTTTTAAGTTTTGTAGCTTTCGTAGGATTGCTAGAACCGGTAGCACTGTTGACCATGCGCGGTCGTTGTTCCTGGTTGAATGTTAATTGTATGGGCATTTAATATTCCGTAATTGCATGTGTAAAAAAATAAAGGTGTGGTCGTCTCATTTTGGTATCAGAGCATATACGGTTCTAGGAGCCCATACGGTTCTAAGAGCCCATACAGTTCTAGGAGCCTATGTGGTTCTAGGATAGATTGGGTATTGCATGGGGTCATCGAATTATTCTCTTCGAGCCTTGTGGGATTTCACGGTAAGAATCTTTATTGTGATGATTGTGTTTTAGCATTTCTTAGACTGTGTTCTTTAAAGTGCAGATGGCTAGAAGGCGTGGTGGAGGTCGTGGCCGGGGTAGAGGTCGTGGTCGTGTTGTGGAAGAGTGGGTCGATGAGTCGCATGCGAGTCATGTTGGGTCTGAGGGTATGACCAGTCTGAGTATCGGTGTGGCTGGTATTCCAGCGGGTGTTGTGGGTATAGGAGCAGGTGCTGCGGGTTTAGCAGCGGGTGATGCTCAGGCCCAAGATGACCATCTTGCTGATCTCTTGACAATGTTATTGGAGTGGTTACCAGAGAAGGTACTAGCTCATGCTCCTGTGGTGCCACCAGTGGTTGTTGAGGTTCAGCCGCAGGTTGCAGTTGCGGTTGTTGAGGAGCTCCCATCCTACCTCAAGATGATGGAGCAGATGCAGAGGATAAGTACGGGGTTTTTTCCTAGAGGTGCTAATCCTAAGGACGCTGATGTGTGGTTGAGAAGGGTAGAGAGAAATTTCCTCTCGAGTAGGTGTCCCACGGGATACCAAGTTGACATTACGGTCCATTATCTGGAGGGTGATGCGTATCTCGGGTGGAGGGGTGTTGCAGCCCAGAGAGTTCAAGCCGAGATGGCTTGGGCGGATTTTGTGGAGGAGTATAACTCCAAGTATTTTGCTCAGGAGGCGTTTAACTAGTTAGAGTCGAGGCTTGCGAGATTAACTCAAGGGAATCGGTCGGTACGCGAGTATGAGGTGGAGTTAAACCAGATCGGGTCTTATGTTAGGCAGGCGGTTAAGAGTGAGTCGGCCCGTGTGCAGAGATTCTTGATAGGACTTAGGGTTGATTTACAGAACCGTTGCATGGTTAGGGCTTTTTGCATGGTTGATGAGTTAGTTGAGACTGCAGCATTGCTTGAGAAGGGTCTGAAAGACAAGGTGGTAGTAGTTACACCGAGTTTTCAGGCGACATCAGTGCAGCAGCAGTCCGGTCCTAGCAGAGGCGGTAAGCCGATACAAGGACAGAAGCGGCAGTGGGATGGCACTTCGAGAGGCCGTCAGGGTGGTCAGGATTGCTTTAAATCTGGGAGCATGGATCACAGAGTGGCGAGCTGTTCTAAGAAAGGCAAGGTACGAGTGGATTCTCCGGTGTGCTTTCACTACAAGGAGGTGGGGCATATTAGACCTCAATGTCCTAAGTGGTGGCTGAGTGAGGCCACAGTGATGCAGCTGACTAGGCAGGTGGCAGCAGTGCCTTGAGTGTATTCCATCGTCAAGTCCGGAGAGCCGAGTTCCAGGCTGATCACAGGTATTTTCTTAGATTCATCTAAGTTTAATTCTGTATTGGGGAATTTGGTTGCTTGTTTGGGTGTTAAGGTTCTCAGCACATGTATATGTGCAGGGACCTTGTGTGTTGGGGGTGTTGAGTATCATGTGTTATTTGACACGGGAGCATCGCATTGCTTCGTCACTCCAGAGTTGGCCGAGAAGGCTAACGTTCGAAGCGAGCCCTGTGTGAGTTTGGGTTTCATGGAGGTTGCTAGAGGAAAGCTCCTGATGATTTACGGTCGGGTTAGAGATGTGGATGTTCAGGTAGTGGGAGAGTCTATGCTTGCTGATTTGATTATCTGCTCCTTGGAACTGTACGATGTCATTTTGGGGAATGATTGGCTCGGGATTGTCACCAAGGGCATGTCGACTTGTGACCACAGAGGCAAGGGGAGGTTGGTGTATCAGGGCTTGAGACCGACTTGTGGGAGTCTCGTGATCTTGGTTATGCAAGCCGAGTGTATGATCGAGAGGGGTTACGAAGCGTATTTGGCAACCATTTCCATTGGAGAGGTTAAAGTTCAAGATATTCGAATGGTTCGAGAGTTCTAGGATGCATTCCAGTCGTTGCAGGGGTTACCACCATCTAGGTTAGATCTTTTCATGATTAATTCTGAACCGGAGACGACACCGATATCCAAGGCTCCTTATAGGATGCCTATAGCAGAGATGACAGAGCTGAAGAAGCAACTGGAGGAGTTGCTGAGTAAGGGATTTATTCGCCTGAGTACTTCACCTACCCATACCCCGACCACTTTGAGTTGATCCTCGGCCACTTTGAGTTGATCCTCGGCCACTTTGAGTCGATCCTATCCCACTTTGAGTCGATCCTCTCCCACTTTGACTCGTTTCTCCTTCAGTTTAACTCGATCCTCTGCTTCGGTCTCGACCTCTACTACGAGACCAATGCCTCTTACTTCTTTTGTGATGTTCTCCAACTGATGGGAATCTAGTTTCTTGAACTCTACTTTTTTTTCTTTTCATAAAGTGGAGGTAATGCATTCTTCTCTTGTATCTCAGGAGGAACAATCCAATGGTTTTGATGGAAAACTTGATAAATTGTCTGGTAGTATGCCAATGCCCATAGCTCCACCCAATAATATTTGAAGCATAACTCATGTACATCGATCTCTCCTTTCACATTGATTAAATTTGCCGCTAATGAATGAACGCATGGATACTTGTCTATATCAAAACACTTACAGCTGCAAGTTTTCCTCATCAAGTCAACCAAATAAGTATTCCCATCAAGTCCAATGACCGAGTATTCAAGATGATAACTATTTAGCTCACTCACCGTCAGTAGTAATGCATCCTTACATCGTTCATGCATTATTTTGTCCACCCGAGGAACCAATTTTTGTGCATGTGGAATTTCTCCAAAACTCTTTCGATGTTTGTTAAACCATTTGGCCACTTTTGCAATAATGACATCAAGCATTGGTAATAGTGTCATTTTCCTTGCATTTTTAAAAACAGCATTAATAGATTCCACAGTATTGGTTGTCAAGATGTTGTACCTTTCTCTTGGAAAATAACACTTTGACCATTTGTACTCTCCAACACTTCTATTCAGATACTCTGCTATAGCTGGGTACCTCTTCCTAAAGGCAACACATAGTTTTACAAACTCAGCCTCTGTATAAGCTGCTGCGTATTCCATAAATTTTGCAGCGACTATGTCTTTGTTGACACCATAAATGCTTGCTTTCACATTCTGCGACAAATGGTACATGCAATATCCATGTGGAGATAACAGGAAAATTTCACTTATACACTTGATGATATTTTGATTTCTATCAGAAAGAAACACAAGCTCAGGAGAACCCGAAACAATTAATTTCAACATGTTTAGAAACCAGCCCCAGGAGCACCGGTGTTGTTTGTGAAGAAAAAGGACATGAGTTTTTGGTTGTGCATCGACTACCAGGAACTTAACTGAGTCACAGTGAAAAACAAGGAGCCTTTTCATCATATCGATGAGTTGTTGGATCAGTTGAGAGGGGCTACTTGGTTCTCTAAGATTGACTTGGCATCAGGATATCATCAGATTCCTATCGATGAGGTAGATATCTGGAAGATGGCTTTCAGATCTCGTTATGGCCACTACGAGTTTATGGTGATGTCATTTGGGTTGACAAATGTACCAGCTACATTTATGAGATTGATGAACGGCATTTTCCAGGAGTATCTGGATAAGTTTGTGATCATTTTTATCGATGATATCTTGGTGTATTCAATGAGCCTAGAGGAGCATGAGAGTCATCTTTGTGTGATTCTTGCGAAGCTGCGGGAACATAAGTTATTTACTAAATTGAGTAAGTGTAACTTTTGGCAGCGGGAGATTGGTTTTCTAGGTCATGTTATCTCTGTAGAGGGGGTTTCGGTGGATGTAGAGAAGGTTCAGGCCATTAGTGCTTGGCCAAGGCTGAGGAATGCCATGGAGATTAGGAGTTTTCTCGGGTTGGTAGTTTATTATTGGTAGTTTGTTAAGGGTTTCATGAGTTAGGCTAAGTCTATGAGAAGCTGACGGGAAAGAATGTTCCTTCCGTGTGGTCCTCGGAGTGTGAGGAGAGTTTTTCGAAACTGAAGGGCTTGTTAACTAGTACTCCAGTATTAGCATTACCTGATCCGGGCGAGCCTTACGTGGTGTATACCGATGCATCGGGAGTTGGTCTTGGCTGTGTGCTGATGCAGCGGGGGAAGGTTATTGCCTATGCTTCGCGGCAGCAGCGGAAACATGAGGGCATGTACTCTATATATTATTTTGAGATGGCTGCAGTGGTTTTTGCCTTAAAGATTTGAAGATCTTATCTTTATGATGAAAAGGTGCAGGTGTTCACAGATCATAAGAGCCTGAAGTATATTTTCACTAAGCATGAGTTGAATTTGTGGCAGTGGTGCTGGATGGAGCTAGTGGTCGATTATGATATGGAGATAGCTTACCATCTTGGTAAGGCTAATCTGGTTACGGATGCATTGAGTCAGAAACAGCTGGCTTTAGCTCGGAAGCATGAGGTTGATTATTTGGTGAGTGAGATTAGCATATTACGTTTATGTGTTGTATCTCAAGAACCTTTGGGCTTATAGGCAGCTAATCAGGCGGATTTTTTTAGCAGAGTTCGGTTGGCTCAGAAAAAAAATGAGGGCTTGGTTAAGGCTTCGAGAGAAGTGGGTGCTGGGTATCAGGTATCTGCGAATGGCACTATCCTTGTGAGTGGGAGGGTATGCGTACCTTCAGATGAGGATTTGATGCGAGAGATCCTGAGTGAGGTTCATGCGAGTATGTTCTCGATTAATCCAGGTGCGACTAAGATATACCGGGATCTTAAGCGGTATTATCATTGGGTCGGGATGAAGAAGGATGTTGCTAACTGGGTTGCGGCGTGCAACGTGTGCCAGTTAGTGAAGGCAGAGCACCAGATATCGAGTGGTTTGTTGCAGAGTTTACCTATTCCAGAGTGGAAGTGGAATATGATCACGATAGATTTCGTGGTGGGCTTACCAGTTTCTCAGACCAAGGATGCTATCTGGGTTATCGTTAATCGATTGACCAAGTGTGTGAATTTTTTGGCCATTAAGAAGACCGATGGGTCTTTGGTATTGGCTAGGAAGTACGTGCTGGAGATTGTGAGACTGTATGGAGTACCAGTGAACATTGTCTCTGACTGAGATCCTAAGTTGATATCTGAGTTCTAGAATGCTTTTCAGGCGGAAATAGGCACGAAGGTGCACATGAGTACAGCTTATCATCCTCAGACAGATGGGCAGTCCGAGAGGACCATCCAGACTTTGGAGGATTTTTTGAGAATGTGTGTGCTGGATTAGGGTGGTCATTGGGTGGATCACTTGAGCTTGGTAGAGTTTATGTATAATAATAGCTACCATGCGAGTATTAGGATGGCTCCATATGAGGCTCTGTATGGGAGGTCATGGCGTACACCTTTGTGTTGAACTCAAGTGGGGGAGAGGAGCATATTGGGTACGAGTTTTGTTCAAGAAACCACGGAGAGGATCTGGATTTTAAAGCTGAACATGAAGGAAACCCAGGATCGGTAAAAGAGTTATACCGATAAGAGGCTGAAAGTGCTTGTGTTTGAGGTGGGAGATAGATTGTATCTCAAGATGGCTTTGCTGAGAGGTCCTAACAGGTCCATTACTGCGACTAAGTTGAGTTCAAGGTATATGGGGCTGTTCCAGATTATAGAGCGTATTAGACCGGTAGCGTATCGGTTAGAGTTACCCGAGATTATGCAGGCATTTCATAAAGTCTTCCATGTGTCGATGCTGAAGAAGTGTTTGCATAGGAGTGACGAGGTATAGGCTGAGATTCTGTCAGATATCTAGTTCAATATGACTATTGAGGTAAGACCTTTTGAGAGTTCTCGAGTGGAGGGTCAAAGAGATTCGTTGGAAGAAGATTCCGATGATGCAAGTTCTGTGAGACTGTGACAGAGTGCATGAGGAAACTTGGGAGCCAGAGGCTAGGACAAAAATGAGATTCCGGAAGTGGTTCTAGAAACAAGCTGCGGCTTGAGTTCCATCGAGAGGTTCCAGTTTCGGTGTGTAGTTGTATGCTATGAGTTTTCATTTTGTATTTATGTTGTGTATAACGATGTTATATTATGAGTGTTTAATAAAATGAGTATTTCTTAATATTAATGACTTTGGGAGTCATGGCTATGTATTTCGTTTTGGTGTTAAAAAGTGATAATGCATGTGAGTAATAAGATGATAGTTCTTATTGCTGATGGCATAAGTGTCATGAGAACTTTTTATGAGAATTTAAAAGCTTGGTTCATATTCGGGAAGAGATTATGGGGTGCCCGAAGTAATTGGGTACCGGTGCAATAGCTTGGGTTTTGATTATGCACGGCAGATATTCTGGGTGCAAAATATGGGTGATTCCGGTGTTACCTTGATAGGATTACACGGATCACGGGAGGTAGATAAGTCAGAAGTGCTTATAGATGTGTGACTTATTGCTCGGTGAGAGGACTAGTTCCTCTAGTGCCGTTAACTCGAAGGACTGCATGGCCTAAGAGTGTGACTGCCGATGTACCTAGACTCGTGGGGGGGGGGGTATAGCCTAGAGTAATATCTGACATTGTGGATTCGTAAGGTGCAAATCCTAGACGTAAGATATATTACCCAGAATTTAATGATATGGATATCGAGACTCATGTAGGATATATTGCCTGAGTGAAGTGGTACAGCAGATACCGAGAACCCAGAGATGTTGCGGTGTTTTGGGTGTTGTGGTATAGAGTATGCTTTGCGAGGTATAGTGGATATCCTGCGGGGTATGCAGATGCTCAAAACTCGGAGATGCTGTGGTGTCTTGGGTATTGGAGTTTGGTCTGTGAGTGAGCAATAAGCGCATATGATGTTATAGTATCGTTAGCGAAGTGACTGACTGGAAAACCTCGGAGGTTGGTAGTAGACCTCATGTGTGTGTTGAGTTGGCCGGGTTGGCCAAGGGTTAAGTAATCGTTGCAACGATTAGGGTTCATTGAAAATGAATGGTTCATTAGAGATGAACGGTAATGTAAGATTCGAGGATGAATCTATCTTAGTGGGGGAGAATTATAACACCCGTGTTCTAGAAATTAATTAATTTAATTAATTTGAAAGTTCTTTCGAATTTATGAACCTTAGACAAGTCTAGAAAAATTAATTATAGGGTTAAAATAATTAATTTAGATTTATTCCGGGGGTGTCATTAGTCGTTTCGAAAGTTGTGAAATTTTTCTCAATAAGAAGTCAAAAGCAATTTTGCTTCTTCTTTTTCTCTTTCTTCTCTTTGTGTTGTCATTTGTGGTGAAAGGGAGAGAGTGTGTTTGAGCTTAAAAGCTTGAGAGAAAAGAGAAGAGAAGGAGAATAGAAAGGCTTGGAAGGCTTGGTGAAGCTAGGATCTTGAGAGATCAAAGGGTATGGAGTTTTATGAAGCTTGGAAAAGGAGTGGGTTGGAGGTTAGGGTTTGGCGTGGGACTAGGGAAGAAAGGAGAGGTCTTCTTGAGCTTGGAGAGTTCATTCTAGGCAAAATCCATCCATTTTAAGGTGAGTTGTGACCAAAGGTTAACATTAAGCTATGTGTGGGGGCCTGTGGGGTTGTGTTAAGCTTTGGGGTGTTCCTAGGTTGCTTAGAAGCCTTGTGGTCACTTTTGGAGCTTTAGCTAGAGTTTGCTAAGCTTGTGGTGGTTAGGGAACCATGGAATTGTGCTTGTGGTGCCTTGTTAAGCATTGATTGTGAGTTATTATGCTTGCTTGGTGATTGGGTGTGTTGTGGTTTCTTGGTGATTTCATGGCTTGTTGGGAGTATTTTCCTAGTTGTTTGGTGTGGTATTGCCTTGCTTGGTGTGTTTTGGTTGTAGTTTAGAGGTTTGACCTTAGGATTGTGTCAAGGCTAAGTTGTGAAGTTTAGGAAAATCGGAGTGGCTATCGACCAGGTGTGGTCGATAAGGCGAGGTCGATAGGGCGAGGTCGAAAGGGCTATCGACTAGGGTAGGTCGATAGAGCGAGGTCAATGAATCATGCTGGACACTTTTCCTAGTGCTTATCGACCAGGTGTGGTTGATAGAGCATGGTCGATAGGGGGTATCGACCGGGTTGATCGATAGATAGGTCGATGAATTCTTCGGGTGGATTCTAGGATGACTATCGACTAGGTGTGGTCGATAGAACGAGGTCGATAGGGTGTATCGACTAGGGTAGGTCGATAGGTTGGTCGATAAATCCTGCTTGATGTTTTTTCTAGTGCCTATCGACCAGGTGTGGTCGATAGGGGGTATCGATAGTGTTAGTCGATAGAGTGTGGTCGATAGTGTGTGATCGATCGATCCAAGGTATGGATCAATCGATCCTATTGTTATGTGGGTTGTGTTTTAGCTTTTCTTGATGTTTTGAATTGCTAGGTGGTTAGTCATGTATGTGTTTGATTAGCTCTGCATGAGGTTGCATGTTTAGCTGATTGTTTGAAGTAATATGTGGTGTTATTATTTCGTGTTGGTGTAGTTGTTTGAATTACGTGGGCTTTCATATAACCTGTTGTTGGGAGGATCAATCTCACTCAGCGTTTGGTTTACCAAATGTTGATGCATCACTTTTGTCATGCAGGTAAAGATAAAGCGTGATCATGGAATCGAGGCGAGGAGGGGGAGGATGATTAGGACCGGTAGTTTTAGGTTTTGTAGCTTTCGTAGGATTGCTAGAACCGGGAACATTATTGACCATGTGTGGTCGTTGTTGCTGGTTGAATGTTAATTATATGGACATTTAATATTCCATAATTGCATGTGTAAAAAAAAATGCGGTTATCTCATTAAGTGTAAAATTATTGAAGAGTTTATGTTTTTAATACTTTTTTGTGCCTTTTGTTGTACATGTTTTAAATTTAAAATCTAATTATTTATTCCGTAGTACTATAGACTATTTTTATGATTTTAATTTTGTAGGTTTTGTTTCTTCTATTTGACTAGTTGAATTTAACAAATAATTTAAGACTCCATCTATTTTATTTTATATGTAGTTTAAGAGTCTAAAATTCGATTATATTTTCAATGCATATCTTTGGCAAAAAATTTAATGATACTTTTATAATTTAAAAGTAAATGATCAATGAAAATATATATAATATATTAATAAGGAATAAAAGAGATAATTTTTTTAATTAGTGTACAAAAATCTTATAAATGAAAGAGAAGGAATAAACAACTAAGGCTGAAAAAAAAAACAACTAAGGCTGATTAAAAAAAAAACAACTAAAACTAAGGCTGATAAAAGGAAAAAAATATATATCGTTATTTATCTAAGGCATTTGCCACGTGTCAAATTCTACTAAACTATTCCCTGACGGCTGACGCATTACGACATCATTCCCCTCGCTTCCACTTTACATGTTTTCTCGAAAACATTGGTGGTGAACTTTAAAGAAAATAAAGATTTTGTCATTTTTTTTTTAAGTTTGTCGTTTTCGGTGTAGCAATCACTTTCTTTTACTTGTATTTGAGACTTTCACAGAACCATGCACCGACACAAGTCAGTATCACTATTCTCAGTGGTTAAGAAAATCCAACGGCGTACAAACAAAATATAGATCTGTAATGAACGGTTACTCGTTCATGTTATTTTTCTTCAATAATCTTCTTTAAGGCTCCTCTACATATCATAGTGCTTTTAGTGGGTCCTATCGTCTCCACACGAGTGATTCAGGTGTCAGCATGTGCACTACTCATTCTACATTCTAGTAACCGTGTACGTTTTGTATTATTTATTTGGATCTTATTCATGTTGGATAAAAAATACTTTTAAATGCAAGGAAAAATAAAAAATTTACAGGGCCTAGTCCATTGGCATAGGTTCTCTTCTCACTCATAAAAGAACCAAACTTAAATCACAAAAGCCCAATAAATTGAACTGATGCAATAATCCAAATCAAACATCTTCGATTATAGCATTAGGAAGTTACTTAGTTTGTATTTATGACGTGATCAGCTAGAAAAGAAGAATTCGAAGGTGAATTGTGCCTGTGGAGCTACACCGGTTTGAAGAATGAGAGTTACAATACCTATTGATTCTAGATATAGAGATGGTGGAGTCTAGAGAACCCACAATTGCATAATTGTCAGAAGTGAAATGAGGTTGGAGTTGCCTTAGACTTGCCATCATGTTTCTGACAAAAAACTCAAATCTCCTTTTGCAAAAAATCAGTCAATGTGAAGTGGTTCCTTATGAAACTAGACTGTTGCGCTCACACCAAATGAAGTAGGTAGATGCTTGCCATTAGCTTATAAAAAGAGTTTTGAGAGCTTTTGTATCTAAGAAATACTTGAGCTTATTTATGAGTATATAACCTCGTGCAGAAGAGGTGAAATTGCATTTCAAGACTAGCACCTTCCGAATAGACCAACTGTAGTTTCATTCATTATACTCCTTCCGTTCTTGAAAAATGGATGTTTTAGCTTTTTTTTTTTGCTTCACAAAGATAGAAGTTTTAGGTTTTCAATGTAAAAAATATGATTATTTACCGATTTTACCCTCATTACACTACAAGAAAACATAATTAAATCCTACGAAAATTTTCGTAAGAATATAATATTACCATAAACCTACGAATTAGTGACGAAAATTTTAAATGGCAGAAAATTGGTAGAGATTTTCCTACAAAAATTATTTGTAGTCAAATGGTTGGGTTTTTCCTACCAAACCTAAATGGTTGGGATATGGTAAGAAAAGAGAAGAAGTTTTATTGGAAAAAAGTAAGGCTTTGAATGGCAATGATTTTTAGAGTGATTTTTGGTTTTAGATTATGCAAAAATCTAATTTATTGTCATTCATGATTTTGGAAAAAATAGATTCCCTAATAAATAGGGAATATGGATTTTGAGGGTTTTTTTCATATTTGTGAAGAGAATCCATAATTTCACTTATAGGAGTTTTTAAAGAGATTGTGTTGTGATATATTTTTTTATTTTCTTTTTCTGAAATTATCATTAACGTCTGATTTTTTTTAACATTTCACATTAACGTGTGAATCCAGAATCTCACGTTAACGTCTGAAATTTTGTTAAAAAAAATTGTTTACCAAAACCATTAAAACTAAAATCATACTCTTTGGAGGGGTTTTCAAAAGATTTACGGTAAATATTTTTTAATTTCTATTTTTAGTTATTGTTATAAATCTAGTTATATAAAACCAATATATATATATATATAACCAAAAACTAAACAAGCTAACATTCAAGTTTTTGAAAAATTAAAATCTACACCGAAAATCAGAAACCAGAAAAATTAAAAACCAAAAACTAAAAACTAGAAACCAAAAGCCAAAAAAACTAAAAAAACTATCAAACATTCATGGCCTAACTGTTGAATTGATAAGAAATTTGTAGAGAAATTAACTACCATTTTCCTACAAAACATCATTTGTAAGGGACCTGAGAAAGTTCGTAGAAATTGTAGTAATTCCGTAGGGCATTTTATTTGGTACACTATGTTATCAAATGAGTTAGATGTTGATCTAAATTTAAGAATTTTATCAAACAAATAATATTACTTACCTCTACAACTTTCCTACCAAATAAGATATATTTATTACCTTACCCCACCAAATTTCCACCCAAATTGTAAAACCTAGATCTACAATCGCAGTAACTTCAGCGAAGAAGCTTTTCACGTGTTTACTCGCTTTCCTTCTCGATCTTACTCTCTCTACTACGACTTGTGAAGAATCGCAGTAAATTCATCTTTGTTGTTACTCTCTCTTCTCAAATTAAGTTCATCTCAGTTTAGTGGATTTTAGCTTCATCACTAGATCTCTCGCTGTTAGTGGAATTTATACCATTTTAGCGTTACAAATAGAAATCTTGTTTCATCCTCTGTTGTATGAGTTTGGTGTTTGGTGTTTCCTTGCCAGAATGGATGCAAGGAAATCTCTCTTTGAAGGATACATGAAAATGTGGAGGTTGCCGAATGTGAAAAGCAAGGCAGGCACAAACTGTACAAATCGTTCATGCAAAAGAGGTGGTTTAGGGCAAGCAGTCCACAAAAATGGTGCGAAAATCTTTGAGCTAAAACGGTAAGTATATTTTTTGTGGAAGTTATTGATTATTTCAGTTTTTATTTGTCTTATTCTCAAAAAAATTATTTGATAAACTTTGATGTTTCTTCTTGATCTGACTCTAGGTTTGTTGATAAGGTTTCAAGGTCTTGACTTTCAGATTCTTCTCTTGACTTTCAAATTTGTTGACATTTGCTGAGAACCAACATTGAGAACTATTTTCGAAATTTGTTGACAATTTGCTGAGAACCAACATTGCTGAGAACTATTCTCTATATATGATTTTGTTTTCTCACGTGATGGTTTAGGAATTCTGTTGAATTGTTTAAAGTACGCTATACATGATGCTTAAAGTACATTTTTTATGTAGAATTGTTTTCCATTTGCTCTTTAAGTGATACTACAAACTCTTATTTACTTTTGGTTTTGTTTGAAATACATTTAACACTATTGAATCTGTGTAGGAGTCTGATATGCTGCACTTCACAGAAGTGACTCATTTCAACAAGAAGATGCATACAGTTACAGACAAGAAGACACAAATGATTATTGACTCCGCTAAGAGGAAGATAGATGTTTCTGATTCTCAACAACAAACTGAAGGAGATGACTCGGTTCAGCCTAACATTCTCACACCACCGCAGATTAACGATATAGTGATTCAAGTAAGTTACTTTCAATTTGATTCTAGTGCTTAACATAAACCTGTCTTACATTTTCTGAATATTCTATAATTTTACTTTCTCAGGAAGTCACAAATGGTAAAGGACATCCCTACGGGTTTGGTAAATTACTAAGTCATGGACGCACATCATCTTCTTACACCTCGAGAAACCTACACCAAGAAAAATTGTTGCGAGAAGAGATTCAAACATTGACGAATCGTGAAATTGAGAAGGACGCCAAGATTCAGTATCTCATGAAATTCAACAGGCTATTTCTCGAAAAGTTTCCAGACATTTGTCCACCAGGTACTCCCGATGATGACGAGATGCAAGAATAGTTTGAATTTATTTTCTAAAACAATGTAGACATTTATTTTGTTTTTTCTTTTGTAAAATAATTTACTTTTATGTACAATATTTTGATTGATGTTAATAATTTATTATTGCATAACTTTCTATTTAATTTTCATAATTATTGTAAATATTAAAACCAATTTAGGAAAATCTCTGGGATATTCTAATTATTGAAACCAATTCAATTTTTGTAATTTTAAATTTAGTTTGTAGTAAAATCGTAGGAATATTTCGTAGGGAATTAGTAGGAGATATTTTCTTATCAAAATTATCGTAGGAAAATTTTCGAAGGATTTTCATAGGAAACATATTCTACCAAAACTTTCGTAGGAAATATGTTGGCATTAATTCATAGGAAAATAGTAGTAAATATGTTTCCTACCAATGTCTTCGTAGGATTCGGATGAAAACAATCCTTCCATATCCCTACCAGGTCCCTACGAATTTTTCTACGAACAATTTTCGTAAGAAATTCCCTACGATTTTCCTTCAAAAATATTTTTTCCTAAGGGACATTTCTTACCAACAATTTTGGTAGGAAAATGGTAAGAAATGACTATTTTCTACCAAATTTTTATGATTAAGATCGTAAGAATTAAGGCTTTTTCTTGTAGTGTTAATTAAATACAAAAATAGTTATAAAAGCATCTACTTTGAAATAATAACAATGAAAGAAGGATATATTTGGTATTTTAACTTTGTTCTTAAAATGTGTGAAAAACTCAAAACATCCATCTTTAGGGAACGGAGGGAGTAGATGTGAGATCGAGATTCATGATTCGAAATTCACTTGAGGTCGTGTGCATTAGTGGAGAGTCCTTAGTAAAGGATACAGTCTTTAGTTGGCACCTATCCAAAGTGACAAGCCCAAGTAAGGAATTTGTGCCGAGGGATTCTGATCTAGAAAACAAAACTTTTTTATGCTACTTAACTTCTTGAGTATATATGGTCTTTTAATAAGTGATAGATTTATCTTTTAAAATACTTTGTAAAGATTATGTTATCTGACCAGAAGTAAGAGTTCTCCCCATTGCCCACTATTTCTTTTAAAAACAATGCCTCGAAGTTTAAGTAGTTTATTTGCCAGCCATGAATACATATGCCTAGGACTTTCGAGGTATAGTAGTCTCCCCAAATATAGCAATGCTGGAAGAACAACATCTAGATCAACTTGATTGTGCAAACAATGTTCCAGATAGTAAAAATTACTTAATCTCACTTGATTACACTAACAATGTTACATATAGTAAAATTACTTAATCTCATGCCTCGCTCTTCTTTACTTTGTTGGACTGAGTCCCAAGATATTTTTGTAGAGGTAACTACATCTATTTCTCTCCATGGAAACTTAGCACAAAGAAAATAATCTCATTGGTGCAAGCTTTAGGTAGTATGAATATATTAAACCAGAAGTTAATAATTGATTCAGAGCTTGAATATCAATGGGGTACAAGCAAAACAGTTTTTGGTCCACTAACTCATAAAAAGAAAAACAAAAAGTTGAAGAAGCAGTGCAATATTTTGTTTTTGTATAGCTGGTGCAGAATCTCTGGAATCTCTGGAACCATCTCTGTAGCAGAAGAAGACAGCATCTCACTACTCGATCAAGGTCTAGTAGGATCTTGAAAAAACGTATGCCTGTAGTGCGGACGTTTTCCATGTCTAACCATCTACATTTAACATCAACATAGTCAATAAATAATTAGATATATAAATCAATCCTAAAGTCAAAAGATTTTAACAATTCTAAAATTCTAACAATCCTAATATAACAATTCTAACAATTCCAAAATCAATCCTAACAATTCTAAAATTAATCCTACAATTCTAATGTCAATGCTAACAATTCTAAAATCAATCCTAACAACTCCAAAATCAATTCTAACAATTATAATAATAAAATTTAGTTAAATAATTTTTCTTACCATTTTTGCAAGTGTCAGAGGTAGAGAGAGTGAGAATGGGAGGAATGAGCGACGAGAGAGGAGAGTCTGAAGAATTCACCATGATATATCTAATCCACTCACAATATCATGAAAATAGATATGTACAGGTATACATAAAATTTGCTCCTACTAATTTGTTGTAACTTTACGACGTCGTTACATTGTTGACAATAAATTGCACTCGTAAACAATAAATTGCACGCGTACACAGATGCATCGTTGAATAAACCGGACGAATATCTTATTGTTAAGCATTATGACAAGGTTACAACAATGTCGCAAATGCGTTGGTAAGTTGTATGACAACATTACAACGATTTGTTGTAATTTTGTCGCAAATTTAACTGCAATGTTTCTAAAATTAATTTATTTATTGGGTGTTGAGCGACACCCTCCTAAATCCTAACTTAAATCTAATAGCGAATCAAAGAGTCCCCGGAAACGGCGCCAAAATTTGATATGCTTCAAATTAACTCTAAAGCTACTCTCTCAAATTAAGAGATTGTCTGTAGTGCTTAGGGATCAAAATCCATAAGGATTTAGGTTGCATGGAATCAGAAGCGGGTACGCGGAAGCGGAAGCGTAGAAACGATTTTAAAAAAAATTAGGAAGCGGGTACGTGTTGGAAGCGTATACACATACATACATACATATATATATATATTTATATATATATACTTAAAAATTATACAATATTAAAAAATTATTATTAATAATATAAATTCAATACATTTATATGATATATAATTAAACATCTAATATATTAAAATTTTGCTATGAATAACATAAATTCAGTGCTTCATTTTTTACACAGTTCAACTAAAATTATTTTAATTTGAGATCATCATATTCGTTATAATTATATGTTTTCAAAAGAAAAAGCGTCATGCTCAAATTTTTTGAAACAATCTTATTCAACTAATCAAATTAATCACTTCCAACATTTCCCATATGATTCAAATAATTCTTTTAAGTAAAATTCTGCATAATCACAAAATTACTATATTAGTTCTTAATTTTTTCAAATATTAAATTTATAAAAAATAATAATTACTAAACCGGAAGCGTAAGCGCAAGCTTCCAACACGTTTTTATAAGGGTATTTTTGGAAACGTTATGGAGGTGAGATTCCGAAAGCTTCCGAGAGCTTTCGATTCCGATTCTGATTCTGAAACGGGAAGTGGACGTTGAACGAAGCTTCCGTGCTACCTAGCAAGATCACACAATAGATTTTCAGTTATTGAATTAATTTCTAATATGCACCATATTGTACATATCAAAAAATTATGGTGCATGAGATAGAGTATTTTTATCCAATATGAAGATGAAAAATTGTAGTCTACCTTTCATATTGTCTTCCTTCAGATAAGGCTTGATGCTATTGGTATGACATCGAATAAACCCTCTTTTCTTCCGTATAAATATTGTTGTAAGACTCATATCCATAGTTATGGCCCATGTTTGAAAACATGGGCTAGGCGCCCGTTTAATTGCCAGTTAGGCGTTGATCGGAGTAGAGCCACCGCGATTTCATCAAAATCGGTATAAAAATTGGATTTTTCAAAAAAAAAAAAACTTTGGTGATTTTTTAGTTAGATGACTAGTTTTCCTTTGTAGATATATTATATTTAAGTAAATCAAAGTAAACCCTACACAAAACAGCAATTTGAAACCACAAAAATGGCAAAAAAAAATGATGGAGGCGGGAATTAGGGTTGCAGGATCGCAGATCTGGAGGAAGAAGATGAGGGTATAATTGTAATTTTACGCCTCAATAGTGGAAATGAAAAAATTAACAATTATGGAGAGCCTTTTGGACTTGAACTCGGGTTGTGGGTTTAAATTTAGACACCTGTTACCAGTAGCCTACGATATACTTTCAGTGTTTTGTTCACATATTTCATTAATATACATATTTCATTAATATACATATATAATGATATAAACACTAAATTTAATCTCCAATTAATCTCTGATTTAAATTCGATTAACCGATTAATCGCTAGGCCCTCTCTTGCTGTCCGATCAGCACCTAGCAATTTCTTGAACATGGGTTATGGCCGTTGACCTCAAAGTGGTTTGTCTTTGTAATGGAATAATAACGACTTGCTGTGGGTCAAGCAAGATTCATTTGCAACCACAATTTATAGATTTTCGATGAGATACATCCACTTTTCCGCTATTATCTGTTTCTTTTGCTCTTTTCCAAATCTTTTGCACCATTCGTATAAGCACCAAAAATTGATTAGAAACTTTCCCTGTAATATTTTTTTCCCAAATATCCATTAATACTCCTCTTTCGTAAAGCATTGAACATCTCCTATCACTTATCATTTGAAAGATTTTTTCTTGTTTTTCGCAAAGATTTTTCATCTTGAGTTGCACTTTTGTATTCTATTTTAAAAATGAATCTAAAAAAAAAATTAGAGAAAATATAATATGAAAATTATTTATTTGTCATGAGTCATGTCGTTAAACTATGTAAACAACAATATCGTAACTAATTTTAAAAGAACATAAATAACTAGAATATTAAAACAGTTATAAACTATCCTCAAACAAAGAATACCAGAACATGTACTAATTAAGGGGAACAAAAAAAGAAAAAGTAGGAACTGAAAAATTAAAGCAGTAAGCAACTACTGTTTTATTATGCAAAAAAAAAACCAAGAAAAAAAAACAAAGTGTCTTACTCATCTTGCTGAGATTACAGCTACAAAGTAACTCCAGTTTTATCTAAAAAGGAAGATGATTTATTTTATTTTTAAAGAAGATTTACCGTAATAAAAAAAATACCTAGAAAAATTGGAAAATCTTCATCATCATTGTTAAAACTTTCTTCTCTTGGTGGGATTTCGTTTAAATCAACCAAAAACTCATTCTCATAATTTAGAAACGACATACTAAAATCATAATTTGAAGTAGTTAAAAAAAAATTAGAAACCAATTTTATTTTGAAGCTTACATACACATAAAAAGATTCACGAACTTTTTACTTTGGCTCCAATGAAAATGTTTGAATCTTAAGTTTAAAATAATTATGTAAAAGTTGTCTCCAATTTACTTTAAAACAGTAAATGATAAAATTTCAAGTACATGTTGGCTCCAATTTTTTTTCAAGTAATTCAGGTTGTCCAAAAGCTCAATGTGTAACCTTAAGTATTCCTTTTAATTTCTTTAATTGAGTGCTTTTGTTAAATAATATTTTTAAAAAGTAAGATATTTTGGCAAAAAGTATAAATTTTCTTAATATCCGTACAAAGCACCAAAACCTCCAATATATTGAAACGGAGGGAGTATTACAAATAAAAACATATGTAAATGTTTAATCTGATTCATTATCTGATGGATAATTATAACCACCACTTTTATCCAATCGGCACCGTTGAAACTCAACCCATATATGTCCTGAAGCTATCATCAAAATTTTCTGATGATCCGACCATAGATTAACTCGCGATCTCTCTTTGAATTCACATTGGTCCAAATCACATTTGAAACAGAGTACCTCAAGAAAACGCAAATAACTTTTACAATATTAACTTAAATCCAAATTCGCAAAGTGGTACATCTAGTTCTATGACTTAGCTACAACGCCATAAATTTTCATTACCTTTGGAAACGATATGCTAGGTCGAACCTCTTTTCTACCATGCCCTGTCAGTTCGGTCTCCATTTCCCTTCACCAAAGCTTCAGCCTCCTCTTCCCTCACAAGCAAAGAAAATCGCTCAGCCTCCCTTCTATAGCTAGGTGGCCACAAAATTTAGAGAGAAAAGGCTAGGGTTTCTTGAGATTTAAGCATTTAAATAGGTTTAAGGTTTATTTCCGGAACACGGACGTTACAATATCATACCAAACATTCTATGGTCCATACATTAGTTTAAAGATTACGTTCATCTATGCTTCCATCTTCCTTTGTCACATAGTCTCACCCTTATGTTTTCTACTGCCAAATTTTCCAAGATCTGTCATATTTTTTTACTAAACATCAATTACATAAACGGAGAGATAGCTAGTGAGTTGTACAAAAGAGAAAAGAGAGTTTGTTTCTTTTTCAAACAAAGAAAGAGATATATTGCTCAAAAATTATTTGTTGCATCAAGGCTAGAGTTGTACAAAAGAGAAAAGAGAGTTTGTGCTTGTTTTTCTTTCTTATTGTATTTTCGCAAACTCAAACAGTCAATTGATTTGGATTAAGAATATGAGATGAACGGTTAAAGAAAATCAAAGGAAAACTAAATGGAATTAATTACTTTGGGTTGGTTACAATGTAGATATTGTCTTTTTGATCCATGTAAGTGTTCTTAGACCCTGAAATAAAAAAGCATGTCTTTCCATATACATATATAGACAACATTAATACGAAATACCAAAGAGATGTGATAAAAAGAAAACTGTAAACATTTACAAAGTATAAAGCGAAATGATGTTAAAACTGAAACCAGAACCATATTTATACGAAACAAATTGAGACATACAAATTGCATACCTTAATAATATATGAGGCGTTACTGTCATTCTCTTCTTCACCAATAATTTATTTCGAAAGAGAGTGAGGAATTCTGGTTCGAGAATGGAGAACAGACGGACAATAAAGTAACCAAAATGAGAGATTTGAGAATCGTAATTAGAAAATTACAAAGAAGATGGAACAATATAAACTAGTAAGAGGAGACGGTTGCATAAAGAGATGGGCGAAAATCGTGATCAGAAT
>CM051374.1:10513024-10533024 GCA_028015245.1 Cardamine occulta
GCGAAAAAGGGACAAATTTTAGGGATTGTATTTTCTTTTAATTTTAACTAATAAGATAATAGTTACTTTTAAGTTACTCAGTAAAATTCAGGAAAATTGTGAGCATGCCATGGACTATTTTGCTAACATGTCAAGTAGAGAATGCTGCAGTTTTTGCTTAAATGAGTGCTGATAGGTTTTAAAAAAAAATTAACTTTAATCCTAAGAAGAATGTGTAAGAAGAAGAAATAAGTTATAAATAAAGAAGAAGAAGACAAATTTTAATTTTAGTTTTGCGATTTGTTCCTTTTTTAGGTTCTATATTTATTTTTATTATTATTTTAGTAGAATATAAATTAGAAAACAAATTCTATGTGGCAAATGTTTATTGGTCATGTGATTTGTACTTTATAAGATAAAGGATTTTAAGAAAATTTAATTAACAACGTTTAAGTTTAAGAAAAAGTAATAACTAGGACCTCCACCAACTCCTTCATGATAAATTAACACCGATTTTATCCATTGAGGTATATTGAATCGATAATAACATGCACAGAGCTAACCCTTGTTTATAAGGCTTTCCATTGCTGCTCAGAATCAAAGTCCAAAGAAACTTTCAAGTAAATTTTCATCTTTATTGAATTAATTCTTATAAACTTTAAAAGAATGGAAGATAACAACTAGAAATTAAGTCTAAAAGAAACAATGTAAGGGACTAATAAAAACAAAAGATCTTAAACTAATTCTCCATGATGGTTGAGTGGTTGATCGGACTGGTTAATTAGTGATGAGGTCTAAAAGTGCGTAACCACCTGCTGAGGCGGTCAATAGGTGTCAACTTCATCTTCTTCTTGGGAACATTGGGGAAAGTAACGGTTTTGGTTAATGGTTGCACCATGACTCGAAGCTTAAGCCCAACCTCACAAAGACCTGTCTTTAAGCTTACAAAATAATGTATTCCTGGTTTGGTGAGCTTAACGAGATCGTGTCCCGTATTGTACACAGCTACGCAAGAAGTCGGGTGGCAGGATTTGAACTCAAGATCAGTACCGTTGATTTCTATAACGTCGTTGAGGTCCTTGTTGTATTCGAAAAATAGATTATCTCCAACATAAAACTGCTTCTCCTCACTCCACTTGTAATAGTAGTCACTGTTATAAACGTTCCATCCTTTGGAGTCACCGACCATGAAGACCTTTCCCAAAGGAAGAATCGGACGTGGCCGGACGACAAGAATATCGAGTTTCTGTCCCGATGTGCATAGATCATGATTTGAGGTGATAAAGTAGTGGTATCCTGGTTGCGTGAGGTTTACGACATCATGTCCTGTATTGTAAACGGCTTTAGGAGAAGAGGAGTTACAGAACTCGTACGCCCAAGCACCAGAGACTTGAGTGACGTCGTTGACGTTGCGATCGTATTCAAAGACGAGTGAATCTCCGACGTGAAACTCCTTACGCTCATACCAAGAGTAATACTTGTCGTCCTTCGCAGTCCATCCATCAGAATCTCCGACTTTGTAGACTGTCGCTGAGCAGCAAGCCAAGAGAACCGTTAAGGTCATAATCACAAGCACCAAGCCGAAGATCTTCTTTATGGCCATGATGAGATCTCAAACTCGTTGAATAAGAGAGATAGAGGGAGTATTTATTTGGTGTAGTACTGTCGATGAATGTTTTAGTGAGAAATAAGAGAGATCTCTATGTGTATATATAATGCTTTACGATCTCTAATCCTAATTCTTGCCTTTTTAGGATTTTGTTTTGTTTCTTTCCTTTTTTCTAGATGAATCGAAAATCTAGTTTTGTTTCTGTAGTGTTTTCACATTTTTACTATACAATTAATATTTTCCAGATCCTTTTATAATAAGATTTTATATTTTAATTTGGAAAAATTCTATAAAAATACACCAACTATTTATCGATTTCCATAAAAATACACCAATTTTGTGGGTATCCAAAAAAATACATGAATTAATTATTTCTTCCATTATAATACACCAACTTTTTTAAAAAATACATGAATTAAATAAGTCTAAAATTTATCATTTAGAATAAAGATACAAAATATTTTCACATGGTATAGCTTTTACGAAAATCTTAATTCATTAAATATTCAAATACTTTAAAACATTATTACCATATATAAGGTAAATAACATATATCATCATTTTCAACATCATATATATATATATTATATTATTTACATCAGAAATTACCCAAATCACAAATAAATACAACCAATTTTACAATATAATTTTCAAAAAACAATGGTAACTTTGTTACTGAAAGTCTATGAATTCAAAGATTATATTTTAACTTTTAATATTTTTTAAAAACTATTAGGATTTTTATTTGTTTTATTTTATTTTTTATTTATTAATTGAAAATTTTACCAGTTTAATTTTTACTATAAGACTTATTTTACGTTTTTGAAAATTTTTTAAAAAACTTTATTAGATTTAAAAAATATGTTTTTATCAGAATATGTTTTATTTTATTTAAGATAATTGTTTTTATTTTTTTTGTAAAGCCCTAGATGTTAAATAGATACAATATGAAAGTTTGTTTATTATAAAGGAGGAAAAAAATACTTCATGTATTTTTTTGGGTACCTAAAAAGTTTATGTATTTTAATGGAAATCGATAAATAATTGGTGTATTTTTATGGAATTTTCCCTTTTAGTTTTACTAATTTAATGAAAATGTTCTCATTTAAGTTTAGTGTGGAAGGTTCTTGTTGAATTCCTTGGAACACCTTCTTATTCTTTGCTTTCTATAAAATCCATACAAAACAATGACCCTGACCTTCTTCTAAACTGGGTGGAAGTCTCTAGAATAAAAAAGAATCCCAAATTAGAAAAGACGGAACTCGTCGGGAAAAACTTTGGTATCAAGGGAATCGAAGACATCTCCCAAGTTTGAAGTGATAACGAGCATTCAAATAGAATATGATTAATTTTCTCCTCTGACACACCCACATCTTTGACATGTATTATTACATAATACAGAGACGACTGTATCAGACCCCCAATCTATTTTTTTCTGTCCAATTCCACCCGAAAATCTTAAAATAGTAAATTGCGATCAATTTCACTATATCGTGATTAAATTCTCTAATTCATGTTCATGAAATAATGATTGCCTATCCCAATTTAAACCCATTATACCAGATTTATACCGAACCCAAAATTGAAATTAAACCCAAATTTATTATATCCCCAAATCGATTTGGGGATTTAGGGTTTGTAGTTTTTTTTTCTTCATGTAAGAGAGAAATTTGCAGAGAGAGGGAGAGAGGGCTCGAGAGATAGTTTCAAAGATTAGGGTTCTTCGTGCTTGTTCTCTTTGGAAAGAAAGAAATTGACAGAGATTTCGAAATTAAGGTTTGTGGTGTGGTGCTTCTCTTTAGCGACGACACAGGGAGAGGAGTTTCGCGACACAGAGAGAAGGTTAGAGCTTCAGAGATTTGGGTTTGTGGTGTTTGTTATCTTTGTCGAGAGAGAAATTTACAGAGAGAGAACTTGAGAGAGAGAGCTTTAGAGATTTCGGGATTAGGGATTGTGGTTCTTCTTTCACCAGAGTTTAAAGAGAGATAGAGAAAGTTTGCGAGAGAGAAATTAACATACAACGAGACATCTTGATAGAGAGTGAGAGAGATACCGCATTCAGCTTCAGAGGGAGACCTAGTGATGGAGAGTGAGATACTGCATTCAGCCATTGTTCTGAGGTAAGATAGAAATTCCTTAACTGTTGTTTAATTTTATGGACGTATTCTATGATGGTAATTCCATAACAGATTGTGATGTTTGTTTGCTTTACAGGGATAACGTGGACGATGACTATGATGGTAATGGGATGAATCGTGAAGCAGAGGAGGATAATGATTATGAAGAAAAAGAAAAGAAAGAGAAAGTAGATGAAGATGAGGAAATGATTGGGTGTTATGAGTGTGAAATCAAAGAAGAGGTTGCTGATTTTGTTGATGAGGAGTACAGGGCGAGACATACAATTCCAGAGAGCTCAGATGAAGAAAAAGAAGATGATTTTGTTGTGAAAAAGCGCAGAATGGGAAAGAAAGGTGATAGGTTAGCTCTAGGGACTTTGTTCTATATATGGTCTCAGTTCAAGGAAGCTGCTTTAGAGTATTCATTAGACAAAAGGATGAATATCAAACAAGATAGATGGGATAAGGATAAGCTTGCATTTGTATGTGGAAGTGGTAGACAATGCAAGTGGAGGGTATATTGTGCTTATGATAAACCGAGTAAGAAGTGGGTTATCAAGACTAGATATTCGTCTCACAGCTGCCGTCGAAATGGAAAATGCAAGCTTCTAAAGAGTCCAGTGATTGCAAATTTATTCGTGGACAAGTTAAGGATACAACCAAATTGTATGCCTGAAGAAATTCAAAGTATAATCAAGGAGAACTGGAAACTAGTTAGTTCAAGAGATCAGTGCTAGAGAGGAAAACTTTAAGCATTGAAGTTGCTTGAGAAAGAGTACAAAGAACAGCTTGCTCATCTCCGTGGATATGCAGAAGAAATCATTTTCACCAATCCGGGATCAACTGCAATAGTTGAAACAAATCCAAATGCGGCTGGTGAAGATGTGTTTGACAGGTTTTATGTATGTATAGCAGCTCTGAAGAACAGTTGGAGTGGGACTTGTCGACCAATTATTGGTCTTGATTGGACATTTTTGAAAGCTGCTGTGAAAGGAGTGTTGTTGACAGCTGTTGGACATGACGACAACAATCAGATATATCCCATTGCTTGGGCAGTCGTACAAAAAGAGAATGGGCCAAACTGGTTATGGTTCATGCAACACCTGAAGAATGACTTAGGTCTTCAAATTGGATATGGAATCATCATACTCTCGGATAGGGCAAAAGTATGCAATTTGTTATTGGTTTGGTTTTGCTTATTTCATTTAGATAATATGCTAATTGATTAACCGTGTGCAGGGTCTTATTAATGCTGTGAGAGAAGAGTTACTGTCGGCTGAACACAGAATGTGTGTTAAGCACATTGTGGAAAACTTGAAGAATAATGGGCATGCAAACAAGGATATAATAAAGCCGATGGTTTGGAACTTAGCTTGGAGCTATACTGTTGAGGAGTATCAAGAAAACCTTAGGAAGCTGAAAGACTATAGCTAGAGCTTATATGAAGATGTGATGAAGGAGAAGCCTGAGACTTGGTCTCTTGCATTTTACAAACTTGGAATATGCTGTGAGGATTTTGATAACAATTCAACAGAGTCATTCAACTCAACCATTACCAAAGCTCGAGCAAAGGCTTTGGTCCCTATGTTGGAGATGATTCGGAGGCAGGCAATGGCTCGCAATAGAAAAAGGATGAAGAAATCTGAGAAATTGGAAGGAATTGTTACAAATTATGTGAAGAAGACGCTTGCAGTGGAAAAGAAGAATGCTGACATATGCCAAGCAATGCCTGCGACTCATGGAATGTATGAAGTGTTCCTCTTTGGGAATTCTTACTCGGTCAACTTAAAGAATCAAACATGTTCATGTGGAAAATATCAAATCCCAGGTTAGTTATGTGAATTCTTACATAATTATTGGAGTTTGATTGGTATAGATAGTGGAGTTTGATTAGTTAACATGATTGATGTAGATTATGTTTCTATCATGTTTGATATTTGGAATGTGACTTAAATGGATAATAACTCACTTTATAGGTATACCGTGTGAACATGCCTATGGAGCTATTATATACGAAGGTTATGAAGTTGACGACTTCGTCTCTCCGTGGTTCTCCGGTTAGAGGTCCACGATTCTGGATGAAGAGAAGTTATGGTCTAGTAGTCGAGCCTCCAGAACCTGAATTGCCTGGAAGAAAGAAGAAATCGAAGGAGATTAAAAAGAGAATCAAAGGTAAGCATGAGTCACGAAAGAAGAAATCAAAACAGGTTCAAAATTGCCTAGGACTGGCCGCATAATTCACTGCTCAAACTGTGGAGAAGAAGGCCACAATTACCTCGGTTGTAAGTTACGTCCAAAGAAAAAACCAAGGAATTTTCAAGAAACATTCGAGGTATTGCTCTCTTTAGTGTTTAGTTATGGTTTAATGTTATTAGTGTTTTGGTCTAATCTATTTTTTGTCTTTCAGGGAACAAGCTCATCTCAAGATCAAGTTCATGCTTCTCAAGGACCTTATGTAGTTGTTTTTGTTGTTGTTAACTTGAGTTTGTTGTTGTATTTATGACAAGGGTTAATATTGGGTATGTTGTGTTGTTTTTTGGTACCAACATCTCGGTTTATGTTTTTGTTTTTGGGTACCAAACAATGAATGTTTATGTTGGTTTTGGGTACCAAACAATGAAAACAAGAAAACATTGAATGTTATGCTTCTTTTTATTGCCTTTTTATTGATATAGCCATTTTCTCTATATAATCCATTCTATAACTTCACATCACATTGGTTTTAAAAACAATTCCATAACATCACATTGTTTTTTAAAACAATTTTCAAATACATAATAGAGACACCACAAATCTAACAAGTTCAATAACGACACAAGTTCAAAAACGACACAAGATCACTAACATAACAAGTTCTGAAACAAACCACAAGATCACTAATATAACAAGTTCTGAAACAATCCAAACTACCAATTCTCAAAATACCAAACTAACTCATAAGCTTTCCACAAATCTATCCAATTGCTCCGACAACCAACACAGTTATCCCAACTCTCTCCATACTCTTTCTAGCCATCTTCCGACCCATCTCTTCAATTGTTGCATTAGCCATATCTTGAAGGGTTGTTGCATTAGCCATCATCATCTCATTCATCTTCTCTTTCATCATTTCTTCCATAGTAAGCATCATTTTTTGCTGAATTTCGAACTTGGTCAGCATCTCATTTCTCAGATCCTTTATTTCATCTACAAGTCTCATGACTTTCACATCCACCATTCTAGTCTCGTCAAGTAGAGCTGCATCAAACCATTTGAAGAGATGCTCCTCTGTTTTCCTCTATAAAATCAGCAAAACGATGAAGATCACGAACTGATAAAGAACTATGTGAATATTCTATCAATGTACAAACGTGTACAAACCTGAATTGCAATCTCGCATCTGTAGAATCGACGATACAGATTATCATCTGTCTGAGAACAGTAGGCCGTCAGCTTCCTCCCACACCAACATTTGGTCGGAACACCAGTCACTTGTTTCCGATTGAAACGAGATGAAGAAGACGAAAAACTGCTCATCATCCTGCTCGCTCTATCTCTCTCACTCTCCATCAAGATGTCTCTTTGTGTGTTAATTTCTCTCTCGCAAACCTTCTCTATCTTTCTTTAAACTCTGGTGAAAGAAGAACCACAATCCCTAATCCCAAAATCTCTAAAGCTCTATCTCCCAAGCTCCCTCTCTGTAAATTTCTCTCTCGCCAAAGATAACAAACACCACAAACCCAAATCTTTGAAGCTCTAACCTTCTCTCTGTGTTGCAAAACTCATCTCCCTGTGTCGTCGCGAAAGAGAAGCACCACACCACAAACCTTAATTTCGAAATCTCTGTCAATTTCTCTCTTGCCAAAGAGAACATGCACGAAGAACTTTAATTTCTATTTCATTTTATTTCGATTTCATTTGGGTTTAATTTCAATTTTGGGTTCGGTATGAATCTGGTATAATGAGTTTAAATCGGGATAGGCAATCACTATTTCATGAACGTGAATTAGAGAATTTAATCACGATTTAGTGAAATTGATCACAATTTATGATTTTAAGATTTTCGGGTGGAATTGGGCAGGAAAAAATAAATGGGGGAAATATGAAGCAATATTATAATAAAGGGGGAACGATGTAGTCGTCCCTAAAATACCACATTGATTTAAGCTTAAAGTAACCGCCCCATAGAAAATGTTGGAGCTTAAGAAGAGCTCTTACTTTCCATGCTCGTACCTTTAAGGCTGCACAATTTGGACCCCACTCCTCAACCCCTGACATATTCTGAGCTAACAAGTATCCTGATTTAATCGTCGTGTATTTTTCAGAAGCAATGTAAGGCCACAATAATCTATCAGGTATGTAACTATGACTTATAGCCATTTTTTTAACAACCTGGATATCGTCCGGATCCATGAATTCTTGTAGAATAGGTGTGTGACATTTTTTGTTACTGGATTAATTAAATGAATCACCTTTAAATTTGGGTGTAGGTTTTCTCCTCGTCCTGAAGCTGGTCGTGGAATGAACATCTGGTATCAAAGAATCATGGCAAACATTGTTCCCGAACCCAGGCCTCTTTGCGTTCCTTTTACCACCAGTTCCTTTGATAAAAAAATAATCCTTCCATCCAAATAATGGTGAGTATGGTTTCTTTGCATAATCGTTTGAATATTATTTTATTTTTGTTTTCCTATGAAATTTTAAGAATTTATGTATAACCATGAGATTTTAAAAGTTGTGCCTAATGAGTAAAAATATAAAGAATTCATATCCCAATAATATTGGATTTTAATACAATTATAAAATCAGTGATAACAAAAAAATTTGAATAACAAGAGATTTAAAATGGAATTTAAAAGTCATGAAACCAATAACAGCTGATTCTACTAAGAATCCATTGTTCCCTCACAGTATATTGTATTTATAATGTCTTTGTTTTGTAGCTCTTTTGTCGCATCCAACAAGCCTAAAATGCCATCTTTGTTTTTTCATTAGTTATATCATACTCAAATCCATAAAAACAAAACACACATTCAATTTTATTCTGCCTACCCAATCTGTTGACTATAGGCCTTCACTATCAAGATCATAAGCGATCATTTTATTAGAGTTTTACGTTGCGGAAGCGTTTAAACCGAAAGCGTACCTTACGACGGTATATATCAATAGATATAACTTGGATGTAATCTGGAAATGGAAGAAGTCAGGGAAGATATCACAAAGCGGATATCAACCACTTATCACCGATCAAGTGCCTCTCCGAGTCGTTCTCTCTATTTTCCTAACGTCGCTGGTTTTGTTCTCTTTTCGTAGTTTTACTTGAATTCTTAAGAACTCAAGTCTATTTTTCTTTGTCTACAATGTCTGTTATATATACAGCACATGAGACATGTCCAAGAGACACAAAGAACGAAAAGACACATCTGTTCGTTTAATAGAAGTAACTTCTATAACTGTCGGTTAACGAAACCGACTTGGTTCGGTATTATGCCTTAATCATGGGCGTAACCGAGTCTAAACCAACATCTCCCACTCGCACATGATAGTGGGAACAATACTAGAACAATGTTAGTTATAGGAAAAACAATCTTGAAGATCACGACACGAAAATCATACGGCAAATGAACCGTGTGACCCCTTTTCGAGCATACCTGCATTTTGGGAGCTAAATGTGTACTTGTTAAAGATACACATTTGCTACTACCCTAAGATGAAACATTTATATGTCATTATGTATCTCTGTTCCCCAAACCCATTTGTCTTCTATATTGGTCTTAATATATCTTTTCCCTTAAGCATATATTAGACTTTCTCATACATCATGTGTTCACTATATTCTAACTCCATTTAAGTGATATAGTGGCTGGCCAGCAAACACATATGCTAATATAAAATCAAATAATTTTCCTTTCCGTTCTCATGTCCATAAGTTCTGAATTAATTGCTTTCTTAACATGTCTCATAAGGCTAATTATTTCATCACCGTCGAAAAACATGTTAAAGTAGCAAACATTAACACATCCCTTTAAGTACATAGTTGAAAGTTCAAGGGTAACCTTTAACCATAAATTGGTTTTATAGGAACTCACATTGCGAGAGATAGGGAAATATTGGTCACTCGCTTCCTATATGGTCCTTTTAGCACATGTGGTATGACTCACATGTCATAGTGATTATCTTGCTCACATATATATATATATATAATGCTCACATATATATATATATATATATATTGTTTCAATTTAGTAAATCAAACATCACTATGTGGATCAAAGTACTACTATTTTGCTTACTAGCGCTTAAGTTACGTACTTATCCAGCTTTATCAAGTGTTCATGATTCTGGGAACATCATGATCGGTATTCAAATTTTATACCTTATCTTAACTTCTTTTTTAAGGCGACAATTATAAGAAATATGAGGCATTCTCCCACTGATGCCAAGCTTATAATTTCTCATCTCATATTTTCACAAAAAAATATGTGGCGATTGTTCATATGAGTGAACCAATCTCAGACTTGATAACAACTTTTAATATTTATGTGTAATAGTGAAAAAACCGACTAATGTATAACATGCTTTAAATATCGTAAGGTGTGTAAAACATAAATACAATGTCAAATAGCAAAGCCTAGTAGTACATCTCCTAGACCCTACGCAAACCTAGAGCTCGAACATGAGCATTAAAAACATCTCTAGGAATAGGCTTAGTGAAAGGGTCAGCTACCATCTTATGTGTGGAGATGTACTTTAGTATAACTTCCTTCTTTGCTACAATGTCTCTTACGAAACTATGCTTAATCTCAATGTGCTTAGTCCTTCCATGATACTTTGGATCTTTCATATAAGCAATGCAAGCTTGGTTGTCACAATGAATCATAACAGGGTGCGAAGGATTTGGTGTGACGTTCAAGCTTTGTAAAAACCTCCTTAGCCATACAGCCTCTTGGACCGATGCTGAACATGCCATGAACTCAGCCTCCATGGTAGACAAGGATGTAGAAGATTGTTTCTTGCTGCTCCAAGTAATGGCACCATCACTTAACAAGAAAGTATATCCTGAAGTTGATCTATGCTCATCAAGGTCGCCAGCCCAATCGGCATCTGAGTATCCCGTCAAATGTAGATTACTTCCTTGATAACACAAAGAATAATCCATCGTTCCTTTCAAATATCTTAGGATCCTTTTTACCGCCATCCAATGTTTCTTTCCAGGGTTCGACTGGTAACGACTTACCAAGCCAACAGCATAACAAATATCCGGTCGAGTGCACATCATTGCGTACATCAAGCTGCCCACGGCACTAGCATATGGGACATTTTCCATCTCTCTTTTCTCATCTGGGGTCTTAGGGCACATATTAAGGCTTAGGCCTTCACCTTTTGCGATTGGAGTATCAATAGGATTACATGTGTGCATTTTAAACCTTTCAAGGATTTTCTGAATGTATGACTCTTGTGAAAGAGCTAATAATCTCCTTGATCGATCCCGGCGTATCTTAACACCAAGCACATAATCTGCTTCTCCTATATCTTTCATCTCAAAATTAGATGATAACCATTGTTTAATGGTTGCAAGGAACTCCATATCATTTCCGGCCAAAAGGATATCATCGACATATAGAGATAAAATAACAAAAGATTGTCCAAATCTCTTAACATAGACACAGTGATCTTCATTAATCATCGTAAAATCATAAGATGTTATAGTTTGATGAAAACGAAAATACCACTGCCTAGAAGATTGTTTTAGGCCATAAATAGAACGTTTGAGCTTGCAAACTTTGTTCTCTTGGCCTTTTACAATGAAACCAACTGGTTGTTCCATGTAAATTTCTTCTTCTAGTTCACCATTAAGAAACGCAGTCTTAACGTCCATCTGATGTAATTCTAAATCCAATCCCGCAACAATGGATAAAATAAGTCGAATAGAGGGAAACCTCACCACAGGTGAAAAAGTTTCCTCATAATCTATCCCTTCTTGTTGGGTGTATCCTTTTGCCACCAAGCGTGCCTTATATCTATCTATGGATCCATCCGCCTTATATTTGATCTTAAAGACCCATTTATTTCCGATTGCTCGTCGGTCTGGCGGAAGATCAACCAAGTCCCAGACATGGTTTACTTTCATAGATTCTAGTTCTTCTCCTATTGCATCGTTCCATTCATCTGAGTTTGGGCAAGAGAGAGCCTCATGTACAGATTTAGGCTCTAAGTCATCATGCAATGCCACCATTAAAGCTTCCCCTTCGATCTCAAAACGACGACGAGGGATCTTTCCACGGTTACTTCTACGCATTTCAAACTCTTGTGATTTCATCAGAGAAGAATTATCAACCGATGTATTTCTCCCACTAAGTTGAGGCAGTTCATTTGAACTTGCATCGACTTCCATTGGTTGGATAGTAGGAGAAGTATTCGCTGGGTCAATTAATTCTCTAAGATGGAATTTTTTATCAATCTCTCCCTTTCTCGGAAAATCATTTTCCAAAAACGTAACATCTCGTGATTCAATTTCTGTTACACGTCCATCCGTTTGTTCACCGATTAGCACATATCCTTTAGAGTGCTCAGAATATCTTATAAAGATACATTTCTTTCCTCTAGGACCCAGTTTTCCATGAGGGTGAGAATTATCGCGAACAAACGCTGCTGATCCCCATGGCCTTAAATGTGTAAGAACAGGTTTTCTTCCAGTCCATAACTCATAAGGGGTTGAAGTAACAGATTTGGAGGGCACGAGATTAAGAACATAGGCAGCGGTAAGCAATGCATCTCCCCAATATGAAACTGGAAGATTAGCTTGTGCCATCATTGATCTAACCATCTCAAGGAGCGTTCGATTCCTTCTTTCCGATACACCATTTTGCTGTGGTGTATATGGGGTAGTTAATTGTCTAACAATACCCTTTTCATCACATAGTTCTTTAAACTGTTCAGATAGATATTCACCACCTCGATCCGTTCTTAGGCATTTGATTGTCTTATCCATTTGATTTTCGACCAAATTAATATAACGTCTAAAGCACTCTAGTGCTTCTGACTTATGAGAAATCAAGTAAACATGCCCGAACCTGGTGTAATCATCTGTAAAAGTGATAAAATACGAAGCTCCATGTCTTGCCCTCACATTCATCGGACCACATATGTCTGAATGAATTAATTGCAATGGATATTCGGCTCTGGTTGCCTTTCCAAATGGTTTTCTTATTGTTTTTCCAGCAAGACATGATTCACATGTATTTAGATCGATATGGGCTAGTGAGCCTAAAAGGCCTTCTTTAGCCAATCTTTTCATTCGATCAACTCCTATGTGACCAAGTCTTGAATGCCACACATCTGTTTCAATATTATTAGAACTTGTGACAAATGAAAAACAATCATTATTATTATTACTAGAAGTAGTTGTATTACAATCAAGTACAATAAAACCATCATATGTGTAACCAGAACCATAAAACACAGACCCTAAAGAAATGTGTAAACCCATGTCATAGAAGTTCAAATTAAATCCTAATTTAAGCAAAGCTAAAACAGAGACGAGGTCCCGACGAATTTCAGGAGCATACAAGACGTCATGTAGGATAAGGATTTTTCCGCTGCGCATATGTAATTGACAAGTGCCAATACCCATCACTGCGACTTTGGTATTATTTCCTACATATAACCATCTTGTACCTTTGGGGATACGCCGGTACTCCGTAAACACCTCACGACTTCTAGCTACGTGGTCTGTGGCTCCTGAGTCTACAATCCACAAAGGATTAGATTCAGCAAGCATTACACAACTAGAAACATAAGCACATTTACGAGAAGTATTCAAGGATAATACCTTCTTTGCCTCAGTGCATTCACGAGCAAAATGACCCAATGCGTCACAATTGTAGCATTTCATTTTGGTCTTATCCTTTTTCCCTCCTTTCTTTCCACGCTTGGCGTGTTTCTTTTGCTTCTTAGGATTAACTTGTTCTGAAGCCTTATTACCGAAGTTACCTCTCTTGCGTTTCATGCCTGAGTTTGAACTCGCATAGTTGGCTTCATTGAAAGGTCTAGCAGCCTCTAAGCGCTCATCCTCTAATTCAAGATGACGTGAAATGTCTTCGAAAGTCTTGACATTGTCATTGTGAGTCATCTGAATTTTCATATGATCCCAACTTTCCGGTAATGAGCGGAGAACAGCTTGTACTTGCTGTTCGTCAGACATGATCTGTCCAGCAGTTTTAAGCTCTCTAATCATGTTTGATATGACCCTAAGATGCTGCCTCATGGACTGATTTGGGCGCTTCTTGTAGTCATTAAACTTTTGATTAAGTCTCCTAACCTTTGTTGCTGATGTTGCACCAAATTTCTCCTTTAAGGCTTCCCAAATACCTTTCGCAGTATCGTACTCCTCAAACTCACACATAAGATCATCTTGCATACAACTCAGCAATGTAATGCGAGCGATGCTATTCTTTCTTTTCCAAACATTGTATGCCTCTTGGTCTCTTATGTGTTGAGCCGTAGTACCCTGCTCAGGTTCTTCCATGAGATGGAAAAGAGTCTCTTTCACCTCTTGCTCTTCAAGGACATACTGGACTTTGCGATACCAAATATCATAATTGTCACCCTCCAGTTTATCTCCTCTATTAAGCTCAGCAATAATGTTCTTACAAGCAGAAGACATCACTGCTTTTAAACAATTTCAGAGACATTAGTTTCTTTGAATATCTCCAATACACAACACATAATCTTACAATGAACACAAATCAATTCAGAATAAATTTGATTCATAACACAAGATCGAAAGATCACTACGTTTCCAATCATCACTCATGTTATAATCTGATTATAATAAATTTATTTGTTTCATGTAAAATTTTAAGTTCTGAAACGTAATCAAAACTCCCACTTTCTCATCAAAAAAAAAATGTATCAACCAATGAAACATTAATTTATACATGATCACTTTCAATCATTGATTTATTCCTTACTTGAAATAGTTAAATTAACATCAATGAATAAATTAAAAAACTTGATTCTAACTACTTAAATCAATGATCTCTAAGTCCAGTTTTTAATTTCTCACATATAACGAGACTTATATTCCATATATATTTATATACATTCCAACGTCAACACTAACAACTTATTAGTTTTCTCAAACAACGTTACTAACGACAACATCACAACGTCAATTTTCTTAAACCCAGAATTTATAATTGCTTATTAAGACTAACAACCTAAAGGATTCCAGAATTGATTCCAATGCTCTGATACCATTATTAGAGTTTTACGTTGCGGAAGCGTTTAAACCGAAAGCGTACCTTACGACGGTATATATCAATAGATATAACTTGGATGTAATCTGGAAATGGAAAAAGTCAGGGAAGATATCACAAAGCGGATATCAACCACTTATCACCAATCAAGTGCCTCTCCGAGTCGTTCTCTCTATTTTCCTAACGTCGCTGGTTTTGTTCTCTTTTCGTAGTTTTACTTGAATTCTTAAGAACTCAAGTCTATTTTTCTTTGTCTACAATGTCTGTTATATATACAGCACATGAGACATGTCCAAGAGACACAAAGAATGAAAAGACACATCTGTTCGTTTAATAGAAGTAACTTCTATAACTGTCGGTTAACGAAACCAACTTGGTTCGGTATTATGCCTTAATCATTGGCGTAACCGAGTCTAAACCAACACATTTCGTCTCTAAGAGACACGTCTTCTGCAAAACAATGAGACAACTGTTAAAATATGCATTCCTTCAAGTTCATTTGATCGAGATATGAAATTAGATCATTACCGTCGATAACTCTTATACAACTGGAAAGTAGTAGCGAAAGCAGCAAAATTATTTATAAGGGTCAAAAAAATTGTTTTAATAAAAAAATTCCATAAATTTATTGAAAATACACATGATATATGTACCATGCCCTCATGTATATCTTGTAATCGTTTTAACACTTCTTTCGTTTGTCATGGTGTTAATTATATATTTGTTTCATAATCAAATGTTACATAAACGAAAAATAATATTATCAAATTGGTTGAATTTAATTCAATCCGATTTAGGTTTTCTTAGTGTTATAGTGTGTATGGTTTGCGTTTTAAATTATATAAAATTGATTTCATGTATATGTCTGTGAAAACAAATGGGTCAATCGGTAATATCTAATTATTCACAGCAATGCTCTGCACATTTACATTATTACGTGTCCTAAATTTTTGTTTTTTGTATATTAGCTGTAGAAGGACGTAGATGTTCTATTTTCTTTGAATCAGCTGCAAAATGTATTTTATAACCAAATTGTTTATAACGTTGAATGATACAAAAAAAAAAAACCCCGAAAAATAAGTCTTGTATGTCATCATCATTAAATCATAGATCTACCTTTATGTCTTATGAAAACGAAATCAGAAAATATTATACCCTAACTGAGAAGTCTACTTCATCATGATAATTATTGGAGATAGACTTAGAATATAATTAGATAAGTGTAATTATGAAGCCCAAAGGCCTATTAGGAGATTTAAGGAGGTGCTAAACTCTTGTATAAATATCATTGTTATGTCAATTAATAAAGCAAGCCAGTTTGATATCTAATTCTACAATAATGTCTAACCGGGTTTCTTACTAGCATCATATGATATAGTTGAGAAGTACAGTATAAGGGTTGAGAACTCATTGTGATGGGAGAAGAGACTTACATACATTATTTGGTCTTTTATTTTGACGTAGAACCAGTGCACTCGATCACCTTTATCTCCATTCAGAAATGGCGGGAATACTAGTGGTGCAAGTACTTGAGTAGAATGCTGTGAAATTAAAGATGTCATTACTATTTTCCCTGCCATTGAGAAAGGTTCATCTTGTAAATTACTACACATGTTTAAATTTGCAATAGAGAAGAACATAAGCATCTCATATCATGAATATACACAGATATTTTGTTATTTTCTTGCTAGCCTATCCGAAAACGAACAGAAGAGTTTGTAGTCAAAATACTGAAATAACTGTATCAAAGGAAATGACAACCGAGATATAGTGGCCAGAAGTGACACTTCCATCAATGCACTCCAACTTATATGACCATCTTTGATCCGAAAAACAACCTGATTTTTTTTTCTGTAAACTTGAGTAACATCTCATGTTTGAATATGGACATTTTACAGCTGAAGGTGATGCTCCAGGATAAAAAGAAACTTAGATTCTGGAAACCCAAAAAGCCAGAAAAGAAAGGGAGTTGATAAAAATAAACTAACATGAAGAAAATGTTGCGCATAACTGAAATGCTATGGAGCAACTCGTGTTGGGAATATGTACTATGTTTTCATGAAAAGAAAGGGAGATTTCATTATCCACTATGCTTGAAGAGATTTCTAAAGCAAGTAAGATTCAATCTTTATTAAGATAGATAGAAAAACTAGAAATTGAAATAGCTCATTACGGAGCTTTATTAGTGCAAGTAAAGTAAAGTAAAAAAAAAAAAAGAAATAGGAGAAAACTTAAAGAAAGAACACCAAGATCAAATAGATTTGGATAGAATCATAAAATGAAAAATGGGGAGAGTTGTACAAAGTGGCAACCCTCAAAGTTACCTTATATTGATATTCTAAACACAAATTTATATGAATCTCTACTTGCTAAAACTCTAATGACATGGGCTAATAAACTTCTCATTGGACACTATCTTGGGCTTCTTATGGATCCACTAATAAAGCTAGTTAGTTTCTTCTATCAATTTGTCAGTTTTCTTAAACTAAACAATAAAAATGACTTTTTTCTTCTCCATCTACCACTAGGTAAGAGCCTTAGCTACCAAATCAGTTTTCTGATTACTTCTCAAAGATGAGAATTTTCATCTGTTCTCATCCACTTGGAATTCTAGGTTTCTCATTTTTTTATAGATTTGTTTTTCTGCTGAATCTACTTTCAAAAAAAAAAAAAACATGAAAACACCTTGTTGTTTCTCTTCTAATTAAGAAGATCACATGTTGTTTTTTTCATTTAAAAAGATGTTACAATACTATCTTTTCAAATCCTACTAAAGTGTGGTTAATAAAATCATTAATTATCAAAAATTGAATTATAACCTATTAATATAAAAACATCAAACCTTATACCATCAATAAAAACAGAATTATACCACAAATATGTAAATATACCATAAACTTAAAAATTATAAAAAAATTCATTGTTGTTTCATATTTTTTTAAAAATATGTGGTTGAACCTCGTATAATAAAATACCTATAAATTAATACTCGATAAATTATTAAACACTATTAATTGATAAATTTATTTGGTCTCGAGTTAGGCCAATGTAACAAGTAACACAATTCGATATTTAGATTATAGTTTTTAGAAAACCCCTATATAAATATCTAGTCCTAATAATATAAAAATCAAAACTGTAAAGGTTTGAGAAATATCGACAATATATCATCTTTGGGATTATTCTGAAATTCTCCCATAGATAATGTTCAAGACTCCAACAAAAATCAAATATCTTAGTTAATAAAATTTCACCATTTGTGATACTTTTGAATCTGCATATATACTTGCATGTTTTAATGGTGAATCTCTTTTGATGTGTAAAATGGGCTTGCCTATCCAAATCTTCCAAGTCATTGTCATCAATGATCTTTAAGTTCTTAGTTATGACTAAAGTTTTAATGATATTTTGATTATTATGTTAAAAAAAACATGAAAAGAGTGCTAATAAATCCGGAAAGAATTGTATTGCAGTTAGTTCTTGTAAAACTGCCAAAATCCGGTTATGAAAACTACAAATAAAAATAGAATTAGGGAAAGAAACGGGATAAAAGATTTTATAAAATCGAATAAAGTGGAGTCAATGCCATGAATGACTTCTTACAAAATGAGGTTAGAGCATGTGCAGTAGGAGTTTCTCACAGAGTTTATCAACATTAAAAATAATTAAAAATATTAAAAATATTAAAAATTGTTTTTTAAATTTTTTTGATGAGGATCAGTTCTCATTTGAGAAACCTTGAAAAAACACTTTTTAAAACAAAATAGACTAAATGCTGATTCCGACTATCGAAAGAGATTATATGCCAATGTTAAAACTCTGCTATTTATCAAAAAAAATGTATATAGAAAAATTTTAAGTACGGGAAAAAGTTAATATTAATTTATGGATAAATTAGTGTATCTATAAACGCCCTAATATGGGCAATTCTTAATTTTTGAATAAAATAAAATTTTCATTCCAAAAATAGCACACACGCTATATTAGCTCATAATTAACATTCATTAATTAATGAGAAAAAGAAAATTATATCCTTACTTTACAAAACAAAAGTTTTCCAAAAAATAACACTTTCACGGTTTCAACCTACGTTACTGCAAAGAACTCTCGGACGACTTTAACGGTGCTCTGACGAACTCTCCGACGACTCTCTGACGAAGAAGGACAATAAGGGTTGTCGATTTTATATTCAATTTTGTTTTTTCCTAAGGTAAAGCTCGATTTATGTTGTTTGTTCGCAAATCTCGTTGTTGCAAGGTGTTTGTGGTTGTTTTTTTTTTGCTCAAATTTGTTCAATCTCGTATGATTTTTAGAATAAATGAGAGTTAAAGTTTCAATGTTGGTTTGATTCATGTTGTTTGTTCGTAAATCTCGTTGTTGCATGGTGTTTGTGTTTGTATTGGGATCTAATTTATTCAATCTCTGGCGATTTTTAGAATAAATGTGTCAATGAGTTAATGAGATTTTTTGCTGTGAAATCTGTTAATGAGTTAATGAGATTGATGTTAATGAGTTAATGAGATTGGTGTTATCAGATTGTTGTTAATGAGTTATCATTTTTAGTTTTGAAATCTGTTAGTTATCATATTGGTGTTATCATTATAAGATATAGATTGGTCGGTTTTGTATATCACCTTGTTATTTCTTATTTTTGGTTTTCAGGCTTATATCCTCAAAGTTCAAATTTCTCAAGCTAGTAGAGATCAACTTCTATGTCCCCTGCTCTTACACGTATTTTTCCGATTTCTTTTTGCTATTTCCTAAACAGAACTTGATTTTTCAATTATAGTTTCTCGTATGCTTATAGATATATTTGGTTTAGACTCTTGCATGAATATATTTCCTAATTTCATATATTTGAATCTTTGATCATATTTCAGGAAGGATCCGAATTTTATTTTTAAGGAAGAATGTGAGAAAGATTATTTGAAAGAGGTTTGAAAAAATAAAAAAAATTTTTTTTAAAAAAAAAAAAAAAAAAAAAAATATTTAAAAAAAAAAAAAAAAAAAAAAAAAAAAAAAAAAAAAAAAAAAAAAAAAAAAAAATTTTTTTTA